>JARGYA010000206.1:0-252167 GCA_029204335.1 Mycena vulgaris
ATATCGGATGGCGCGCGCAACCTCGCGTGCGCCGAGCGCCGCCATGTCGCGTGCCTGTTTTTGCAGCAGGCGCATGCGTTCCTGCTCGTGCCCGCTACTGCCGGGGATGTCTGCGATGCTGGGGGGCAGAGCGCGGGATTCGAGTTCTTGATGCAGCGAGAGGGCGAGCCCCGCGAATCCAAGGACGATGCCGGTTGCACATCGGCCGATGAGATTACTGTCGTCTTCAAGGAGAAATCCGCTCTCGGTGGTGGGTACGGCGGTGAGAAGGGTCTCGCAGTGGGTGAGGAGGCGCGAGAGAATCGCATGAGTGAGGGATAGCGAGGCGAGGAAGTGGATGGCCGCTCCTTCTGAGATCAGGGTGAGCCGGGCGCGATCTTGAGATGCGATTAGTCTGGCCGAGCCACAAAAAGTGACAATGCGACGGTGGTGTCCTCACCTCCGGTGATTGTCTCCCATAACTCTCGGGCAAGGCATGTGATGTGGAAAGTGTCTATAGAATATGTGTCAGGAGGGACGTCCAGGGAATGGACGAATGGCAGACAGGGTATCACGGACGAGTGCACTATGCCGCTGGCTGATTTTCGAGTGCCTCCTTCGAGGGAGGCTAATAGGGCCTCTGGTGAAACCGGGTCAGGCCCACAAAGCAGGAGTTGGTCGTCACGAGAGCTGTACTGCAACTCAGTTGACAAAGCTTGAGAAGAAGTGTGGAAATAACTACAATAAGATGGGCTTCCTACTGCTCGTAGCCCTAAGCGCTTCCGCCATCTATAGAATACATCAGCGAGAACAGCAGAACGAGTGCACGAATACCTACGAGATATCCGGCCCAATGGCCCCCATCGGGCGGGGTAAGGGCCGAGATCCGCCACATAGGAGCAAGAGCGCGCACATGCGAGATGTATGTGTTCGCCCACGGTCTCGAGATGCCGCAGAGATCCACTACGTATTAGTTGTAAATCGGGAATACAAATACGTAACAGATGGTCTTACATGTTTCCAAGACATCCAGGAGGAAGCACGAGGCAGCGTTTTCGTTTGAAACTTGCAGCATGACTCCAGCGTCCCATGCCCCCTTGAGCGCTTCCGCATGCAGTGCCCAGTGTACTCCTGCGCGCCTCGCACCACAGCCCAGCACATCTTGGGTCGAGGAAAAGAACGCCGCATCGGAGAATGATTCGGGACGGGGACCATCGCCCAGGACGACCTCGTGGAAGGACAGGAGAGAAGATAGGGCGATGATACAGAGGGCGAGAGCCCGAGATTGCGGAGGAAGGAGATACAGCTGATAGGACACGGTGCGGATGGTCATCCTGATTGAAGTGGCTCGGAGGATAGGGTTCATAGCTTGAGGAAGTCGGTCGAAGCCTATGGTCGCAGCTCAATTTCAATCCGGAGAAACAGGATCAGCGGATGGACCTACACTGGAAGAAATGTGCAACGAGCTCGGGGGTGAGGTCCGGGCACTCCCTCGTGTAATCACCGACGTCGGCGGGACGGACAATCACGGACGAAGAGGCTGTTTGAAGTACCGGCTGCTGTATCGTTGCTGCTGTCGATTCTAGGGGGTCCACAGGGGGCGAGTCCAGATTCTTGTGCGGCCGCCCACGAGGAACTGTTGTAGTTGTACATCTGCGAAGGAGGGAGTGTCAACCACTGCTGGCAAGCCGCAATGTGCACGGGAAACGTACATAATATTCTTCTCCGCACATCGCGGGCAAGGCGCGCCATTTGGCTGCGGATGACAAAGAACACGACGGAGCTAAGGCCTTGATATAGTCTCAATTACGGTGAAAGGAAGCTGACAGAGCACGAACCTTGCACGCATCACAGGCTGGCGGCTTCTTAGCCATTGTACCGTGCATCTTCCACGGTTGGTGGAGCCCTTTTCACTGCCGTGGCCGATGGCTTTTTCGGACCGAAACACAACGTCCAAACATGTCTTCCTGTTTGGAAAGATTTTCCCAACCATAGTAAAAATCAAACCCAAAAGATTGTGTCTTACGCGGATGTTCTGGTCCAAAATATCTGCAAAACATGATACACTTTCTGCAAAACATGATACACTTTCGGTTATGAAACATCCATCCAAAAATGCTGATTTTTTAATCCCTTTCGCGAAGCGGAACAGACTCCTTTTTGAGGTCGAAACATAGGAAGAACAAAGGAAGCTCCTTTGTTCCTTCTCTTTGTGGGTCCCAAACAGAGTTCTTTTCTGGTATAGAAAACTTTACAAAGATACTCAATTTTCGTGGAAGCTTTTGAAGGCCAAACAGACGGCTTTTCAGCGTACGTTTGGTAGATGAAAATGCACCAAAAAGACATGGTTTTTGTGTCTGTGTTCCGAAGGCCAGTGAAAATATACTCGAAAAACAAGACATGTTTGGACGTGATTTTTAGGTCCCAAAAATCCATCGGCCACGGCAGTGTTTAACGTGTTGACACGACCTGCACAGCCTGAGCTTGAGTCATCAATCGGCGCAGCACGTGCCAATTGCCAATCATTGATATCCCCGCTTTTCGCGGTAATGTTTCAGCAGGTTTCAGCGCATTCCCGACTCCTCTTGTCTCCTCTGTCCTCACTTGCAAAACCGATCATGGTGGTTTGCCTTTTCTGGGAACGATCAACAAGTACTGTGAAGCTGACGATGAGAGAGCTCAAAAAAAACACGATTCGATTTGTTATCCATCTGGTCCACAATTGAAACACGCAAGGTAACGGCAACTACCATGAGTATCGGAGCGGCGATAGAACCTTCCGCTGAGTGATTTCTTCCTTATATATGTTGTTAACTGGGTTGCCCAGACGATTCCTACATCAGTAAAACAGCAGGTTCGTCTTTCGCGTCTTTCCCGTCTTGGGGCAAGACGGGAAAGACGTGAAAGACGAACATTTTTCAAAGACGGGCGTCTTTCGCTAAGCAGGGTCAAAAGTCTTTGCGAAGACTTTTGTCTTGGGAAAGACTAATAAGACACGTCAAGTCTTTCATAAGATACTGTTGTCTTCTTGAAAGGCAGCATTGTCTTCTTGAAAGTCATCATTAAGATGTGGCGAAAGACACTCAAGTACATCTTAATCAGGCAATTGAGCATTCAAAAGCGGTCATTTATTTCAGCAAATTTAAGCGACGACTACGATTAATCAGATAGAACCATCACTGCGTCATCATCAGAAAGAATCCTGTCGTCGCCAGCCTCAGAGCCACTGCGACTGGCAGTCTGCCCGCGCTTGCGGCTCGGAAGCTCAATGTACTGCTTCGCGTCCTCGATTACCGTCTTCCAGTGGGTGTCGTCCCACTTCTGGACCGACGAGAGGTACTTGGTGGCGCGCCGAACGAGCTTCTTCTTCTTGCCCTGGCTGGTTTGAACAACGGTCGTGGTATCACCCCAGTTGTCTTCGGAGAAGTAGTTGGCGGGCCCTCCCGGGTTCACGTAGTCGCCAGTCGTCCAAAAACCGAGTTCGCGCTCGACCTAGAACTTGATTAGATACCGATAATACAGATTGATGAAATTAAATATGTACCGCTTCCACCGCCAAAAGTAGTGCCCCTTCGGGTTTGGCCTCGAGCCGCTCGTACCCACCAGGGATGGTGTCCAGCGCTGCTAGATGGGAAGAGAAGGCGTGGAGGATCATGTTTGACTGGAGGAATCCCTGCGACAACGCATCAGAAAATCATAAGCATGGGAAACACAATTGACATACCTTTTTATCAACACCGTTACCCCACTTCTTCCAATGAAACGCTTGGTGCCGGAGGGTCCGTGGGTCTGAAGGCACCACTTGACGAAGTAGGCCCTTCCCCCGGTAGTTTTGAAGTCAAAATTTTGGGGGGTGGGAACGGCGGGCACGAAAGCGGGTGGGACGTCGTCCGAGGTAGTAGCGGCGGCGGGTGGGACATCATCATGAGCGACTGAGACAGCGGTCGAAAGAATAAAAGCATGAGCCGAATGTAAAGAAAAGACGATGGACACGCACCATCCATGGCGGCGGTTTCCTCGTTTTCCTCCTCGTCGCTTTCCTCGTCGTCGTCGTCGAACTCAGCATCCTCAATGAACCCAAGCATGGCCTTGTGAGGTTGGGCTGCTATGTCGTTGCGCCAGTCGTACAAGCGGTAGTTGGTCTATGTATACCGAGAACTTCGTTATCCGATGAATTGGCAGAAGCAATTTGATACATACCAAGGAATGAAATGGACCATCCAAAAGGCCCTCGCATTTTCCAGCGCCATAAACCTTGTCGAGCAAGGTCTGAAGTTGCTTACTCGTCATTTTTGCCCATGGTGCAAGCGTGCCAGTAAGTTCGCGTGCTAAAGGGACGACTTCCTCCTTGAACTCGGACACGGTACCTTCGGGAAGGTGCTTGAGGGTCCATTTGGACTGACCGCCGTGCATCTGTTTAGCGGTGAGCGGCCTGGGCAGCGCAGGCTGAATGACGATGAGGCCCTGGCATGGTGGTGAAAAAGAGCGACGTGAGTTATCCGATTTGATCCGAAGAAGCGATGCGCTTACGGCTTTAGGCGCGCCCTTCTGCTTCTTCCCACTCTTGGGCCGCTCGATGTGCTCCTCTGTGTCGTCGTCGAGGGCAGGCCCACCTGGCGCAACCATCGAGTCGTCGTCGGCACTCGCACCAACCGCACCGCCGTTTTTTCCGGACTTGAGATCTTGCAGACCACTCTGCTTGCTGCCGACCTTTGGTTTCTTCTTAGGTTTTTCGGCGTTCCTTCAACAAATTGGTCTCGGAGTCAAGCGTAGGATTGCAATAAATGGAATAAACTTACTTTTCATTGGACGCCTTTCTCTTCTTGCCATCGTCAGCCGGTACTGCTGGGGTCCCGGACCCATCACGAATGTTGCGCGAGGCGAGAATGTCGGAGCGAGTAAAGGAGGGCTGCTTTTTCTTCTTCTTCTTCTTGGGCTTGTCATCCTCGCTTTCATCGGGCTCAGACCCAGACTCTTCGCTGCTTTCCTCGCTGGCGAGCTGGACGTATGGGTCGGAGTCGTCCCCAGAGCCGGACCCATTGCCATCCCCGCCACCTGCTGCATCTGCGCCAAATTCGTGTCAGCATCTTTATTTATAAACAGAGCAAGAGTCTTACCCTCAGTGGCTTTGGCAGACGGTGCGCTCACTACTTCTGGGCGGTCTGCGGGGTGATTCGCGGTTTTAGCGTGCTCGATATCGGCCACGCGCTGCTTATCTTCAAGCATTGCCAGCCGTTTCTTTGATTTCTCGAGTTCGAGTTTTGCTTGTGCCTTTGCGGTGGTCTCGTCGGCGCGCGCCTGTGCCATTTGCACCTGGGTGCGGCGAGTCTTCTTTTCGACACCAGCGTTGACGCCGGGACGGACAGTCTTGTTTTTGTCGCGGGTGCTCAGGCCAGGACGAGGCATCTCCATAGTGGAGGGAGGAAGGAGAGACGCGCAAGTCGTGAAAAACCGCACGTGTGGAAATAAGGATGGTTCGTAACTGCGACACATATTGCAATATACTTCCAGGCAACATTCGTAACTGCGCCACATACTTCCAGCCAACTTGAAACACCCGCATTAAAAACTCTGAGCCGTTTTCCTGGTATGCTCGCAGCCAGGAACATGGGCGCCCGTCTTTTGCACGATTGCCTTGTTTGTAGTTTTACTTCTTTCGATTCTCTTACCCTTTTCACCCACTATGCTGAAGCGCAAGACTTCCAAACCAAGGATATTTGCAATATAGTTCCAGGCAACATTTGTCACTGCGCCACATACTTCCAGCCAACTTGAAACACGCGCATTAAAAATTCTGAGCCGTTTTCCTGGTACGGTCGCCCGTCTTTTTCACAATTGCCTTGTTTTTAATTCTACTTCTCTTGACTCTCTTACCTTTTCACTGACTATGCTGAAGCGCAAGACTTTCAAACCACGCAATGTACCATGCCTCGCTCTGGGCTGCTCTCGCTCTTTTCTCAATCTCTCTGGGCGCACAAACCACATGAAAACGGCTCACACTCGATTCGACGCAGATGCTCCAGGTGATAATGGAGATGTCGCTATGGGCTCTCCGCCTGGCAGTCGCGCATCCTCCGTTATTGGCGGTGGAGACGCCGCTGCAGGAGCAACTCCGCCGCCTGCAGGTCTTGCGCCACCGTCGCGTCGAGTTGTCAAGTACCATCCGTTCCTGAATGGTAAATTTTCGGCTTCATTAAATTATGGATGTGGAAGCGAGCTTACAATTAATCTAGCGAGGCCGTGCGACCGCGATGGTAATTTTCTCAAGAACGGCCACCACCCGATGATTTTACCCCATACTCCGGGCGTGAGGACTTCAACCTGGCTGATCTTCTATATCGCCGGGTCCAAATGTCTGCCGGCGCTATCGACGAGCTGATGCAGAATTGGGCCTCGCGGCCTAACGCCCCCGATCCGCCATTTGCCGACCACGAGGACCTCTACAACACCATAGATGCGACCGATTCCGGGCACGTCCCATGGGAGTCGTTTACCGTTCGCTATAATCAACCCATCGAGCCGGGAGATGTAACCCCTTGGAAGACCCAAGAATATATCGTCCATTTTCGCGACCCTCGTCTGGTGCTCCACCAACAGCTGGCAAGCCCCGACTTCAAATCCGAGATGGACTTTGCACCTAAGCAGGTCTTTGTGGATGGACAACGCGAGTACGAGGACTTCATGTCCGGAAATTGGGCTTGGCGACAGGCCGTGCGTCTCCCACTCCTATTCTTTCCAAGATTCATCTAACATTTTTTTTACAATACAGGATATCATCGTTGAAGACCCTGCGACGAAGGGCTCAACATTCGTTCCCATCATCCTCGGTAGTGACAAGACGACTGTCTCTGTCGCGACGGGTCAGAACGAGTACTACCCACTCTACATGTCCAATGGCCTGATTTGGAATGGTGTTCGACGTGCACATCGCAACGCCGTGACCCTCATTGGCTTTCTCGCAATACCCAAAAGTGTGTTACACTTCTACTCTTCCTACGCAATTTACTCATCTCCTCACACAGCCGATCGCGAGAATAAAGATACGGCGGAGTTTCGTACCTTCCGCCGCAACCTCTTCCATGGATCTCTCCGCCACATCCTCCAATCTCTCAAGCCGGGGATGACCACGCCCGAAGTCACATTGTTCGGGGACGGGCATTACCGCCGCGTTATTTATAGTCTCGGTCCCTATATTGCGGATTACCCGGAGCAGGTGCTCTTGGCTTGTGTCGTGCAGGGGTGGTGCGCACGGTAAGTTCTCAAATCAATTGTGTACCTTTGGTGATTAATTCTTTATAGGTGTACTGCTCCTAAAGACGATCTCGACGGTCCAAGCGGCCGCCGAACTCAAGTCCACACTGAAGCTTTATTCGACGTGTTTGACCACGGCACAATTTGGGACCAATACGGGGTAATTCCCGACGTTCTTGTGCGTACCCGTACCCTGGTTTCTGCTGTTGCTAAATTTTAAATAGCCTTTTACCTGGGATTTTCCGCGGGCGGACATATACGAACTCCTTTCACCCGATCTATTACACCAAGTCATCAAAGGTACCTTCAAGGATCACCTTGTAACATGGGTGGGCGAGTACCTCGAGAATGAGCATGGCAAGACGAAGGCCAAGAAGATTATGGCCGATATTGACCGACGGTAAGTCTCTCTTGACTGTAATATAAATATATTCTGATGGCGACTTCACAGAATTGCAGCCGTTCCTGCCTTCCCAGGGCTTCGTAGATTCCCAGAGGGTAGGGGCTTCAAGCAATGGACAGGTGACGACTCCAAGGCACTGATGAAGGTGTGTTTATGAATTTCTTCTGTTGTTCCATGCCGACGTTGTCTTTCTAGGTTTACCTCCCGGCCATTGAAGGCCATGTCCCCTCCCAGATGCTGCGCGCCATCAGCGCATTCCTCGATTTTTGTTATCTGGCGCGTAGGAATGCAATTGACGAGACAACACTCGATGCCATCGACACCGCCCTTGCCCGTTACCACCGCGAGCGCGCCATCTTCGTCGAATCGGGTGTCTGTCCCAACGGCTTCTGCCTTCCTCGCCAGCACTCTCTCACTCATTATCGCTACCTCATTCAAGAATTCGGGGCTCCTAACGGGCTGTGCTCGTCGATCACGGAGTCCAAACATATCAAGGCGGTCAAGCAGCCTTGGCGCCGCTCCAGTCGCTTTGAAGCGCTGTCCCAAATGCTCACCATCAATGACCGCCTCGACAAATTAGCGGGCGCTCGAGTGGATTTCACCGCGCGTGGGATGATGGCTGGCCCGACCGCACGCCCTCTTCCTCCTTTCCACCCCCTCCTTCCACCTGTACCCGAGGACGAGGATGACGATGGTGGTCCGAGCGATGAGCGGAGGATTCTCGGAGAGGTGATATTGGCAAAAACACCCAGTATGTTTCTTTTTTTTACATATTTGGGCGTATTCTTGACCCTTTCTTAGTCCGTGGATACCCGCGAAACCCCACCGCCCTGGCCCAGCATCTTAACCTCCCCCAGCTCATCCCCCTAATCTGTCGTTTCCTCTATTTACAAGATAATCCCGACCACGATCTCAACATACTTCTCTCGCAAGTCCCTCTCGAGGACTGCCCCGATGCCCCCCGTAGCATTATGACATTCCCCTCCGCCATCGCCAATTTCTACGCGCCAAGCGATCAGTCCGGGATACGCGGGATGCTCCATGAGCGCATTCGGGCTGTGCGGTCGTGGCGCGGTGGTGCTGCTCGGCACGATTGCGTATTCGTCGAGGGAGACCCCGATCTTCCTGGATTTCAGGGTCTTCTGACTGCCCGAGTCCTCCTCTTCATGTCGTTCAAGCACCACGGCATCATTTATCCATGTGCACTTGTCACTTGGTTTTCAGCAATTGGGGATGAGCCCTGCCCCGATGTCGGCATGTGGATGGTAGAGCCCGACGTGAACCGCCGCGGTGAGCGAGTAATGGACATCATTCATGTAGATACCATCTTGCGCGGTGCGCATCTAATTGGTATCTACGGCGACTCTTTTCTTCCTCGACATTTTAGATATTCTGATACTCTGGATCGTTTTAACGCATTTTACATTAACAAGTACGCCGACCATCATGCAAACGAGATAGCATTCTAATCACCCTATACCACTTTGGAATAAATTGTGTCTTTGAAGAATTTGGCGTCTTGGACGTCTTAGAACGAGTAGTATTTTGACTGACCTGAAAGCCTTTTTGGGAAAGACCAAGATGTACCCACCCAAGACAAAGACCTGCAAGGAGACTGAGCCAAAGATGAAAGACTTGTTGGGAAAGACAAAGACAGGGAAAGACGAGTTTGAAAGACGTAAGACCTGAAAGACGAACCTGCTGTTTTACTGATGTAAGCCTGAAAGAAGGAACATACGACGGGACTAATGAGGTCCGTCCACTGGCACCACCAACGGGGAACGTACTTAGATAGGGATCCCCACCGTACCGTATACGGTTGCGCCCGCAAACTTACGCCGGTTTAAAAGCTGTTCCCAGACGCTCTTACGGTACGGTACGGGATATTTACGGTAAATTACGATCATTACGGCCGTATACCTCACGATCAATTTTAAAAGTGGTTTCTACCAGATATCTAGGCCAATTTTATGCCCTCAAGCACTTCCTCGATGCCCTGGGGCTTTAGACAAAGATGCTGCTTAGGCAACATCAAGATCTGGATAATTTTCTATGTTCCGGCTTCAAATGTACACCCTCATCGTCCAGTTTTTGGTTGCAGAGGTCACACAATTAACATTTCTCAGCAAAAGTTCGAGAGATATTCTGCCACATAGGTTCGACTCTATGAAAAGACAAAGGACACAGCTTTTTTGATAAATCACCTGATACATCACATGCATTTCCCCACGGGTCTCGGAATCCGCCTGGAACTCGGAATCCGCCGTGTCAGTGGCGAAACTCGGAGTCCACCGGGTCGTGGGGAAAACTTAGAATGTGCGTGGACGAATTTCGTGTCGAAGACACGTGTCGAATATACTTGTTCTAGTCAAAAAAAAAAAGCCGAACTCACGTGCCATTTAATTCTACCATGGCTTGGCAACGCTCAACCCTACGATCCGACTCTGGTCACTAGGTCGTGGTCGAGTGATTGGTAGCATATGGACCCCAACTAGGCCGATGGACAGCCAAACTAGGGGGACGGCAGGGGACCGCGGGGCGGGGCTGCTACGTTTTCGGTGGGCAACCTTTCGAACCCAGAGAACAATATCGCGGCGCGGGTGCGCTACAGCCGCCCGCAAATCGTGTAGGGGAAGGTCCCTACGCGCATCCCCCAGTGCTCGGCTGCGTGCTGGCATGCGGCAACCTCACAGCGATCACGGTAGGGCAGACGCACGGCGTCCTCACGAAGGCGCCGTACGCGATCGAGAAGACCAGGAGCCGGCTTGCGGACGGTGCGTTCGTTCGAGCTAGAGGGGCTGCGCTCAGTGAGACAGGAGGTGGACTTGGAAGTGCTGCTGGAGCCGTACACATTCCGGCTGGGGTGGGGGAGTAATACCAAGGGTGGGAATCGGTCCGGGATTGATATTGAGCTCCCCTAGCTTTCTTCAGGTGTACTTTGCCCGTTAATGGACATTGTTGGTCTGAGGCACTATGAATTTAGGCTTCTGGCAGCCGCCACAGGGAGTGGAACGTAATAAATCAGTGGTGTATTTCTCCAGGAATCCCCGCTCAGTACCTGTAAATGAGAGGAACTGATCTATGAATTCAGTTCTACGCGGGGATTATTATCGCGTTTTATCACATCCTAACCCATCCAAGAGCCCAGTTCGGCCGTTGGGTTGAACCATGCCTGCTCCGGACTGAACATATCAGGCAGCATATCGCCTGCATCAAAAATTTGCGGGGGGAGGCTCGGGTTCCCGATGTACCGAGCCAGCCGTTCGACGAGGGAAGCATTCTCTGGCGACGAAACGAGGTCCAGCGAGTAGCCCGCGAGCGTGAGCTCCCCAGCGATGCTGTGGCTGCGCGTAAATAAACACATCCGCGAGAGCACTCCGACACGACACCCACGTTTCAAGGTCACGCACTTGGTCGTCCGAGAGGACCGGCGCCGCCTCGGCCTGGCCGAGCGCAAACTGCGCGTAGGAGCGCAGGGTGTGGTAGTGCATCTGCGGGAGGTGGAGCGCGGGGAGGTAACGGATGCCGCGCGCGAGCTCGCGAGCGCCGAGCGCCGCCATCTCGCGCGCCTGGTGCCGCAGAAGGCGCAGGCGCTCCAGCGTGTGCGCGCTGACGTTCTCGGTACTGGTTCGATGGCGTCGGTCGAGCTCGCAATGGAGGGCGAGGGCGAGGCTTGCGAAGCTGAGGCCGAGGCCAGTCATACACCGGCGCAGTAGGCCTTCGCCGTTGTCGATTAGGATGGGAGTGTCGTTGGGTGGAGGGGAGCTGAGTAGAGTGGCTTCGGCGTGCTCCAGGAGACGCGATAGAATGGCGTGGATCAGGGAGAGGGAAGCAAGGAACTCGAGTACTGCTGTTTCGGAGACTGGGCTAAGACGGGCGAGATCTGAGTTGTGAGCGTCAACCCTCGGAAAACATTATGGATGATAATGGTAGTTTGTGCGCACCTCCGGAGATCGTCTCCCATAATTTTCGTGCGAGGCACGTTGTGTGGAAACTGTCTGTATATCATTCAGCACGACAGTCAGGTGTGAAGAACGCCTTGAAAGACGGACATGGCCCCATAGACTGAATAACCAGGGCGGAACCGAGTGTTCGAGTGCCATTTTCGAGAGAGGACAACATGGCTTCTGCCGAAGGCGGCTCAGGCCCAGTAATGAGCAGTTGCTCGTCGCGGGTACTGGAAGAGACGTTAGCTGGTGGCGAGGGTAGGGAAGGAATAGCGACAATAGAACCGATTTCCTACTGATCATCGCCCTCAGAGCGTCTCCCATCTATATGTGAGATTAGAGAGGGAAAGAGAGTAAAAAAAAAACACCTACTAAATATGCGGACCAAGGAAGGCCATGCGGTGGGACAGCGGAGGAGATCCGCCACGCAGGGGCAAGCGCCCGCAGATGTGAGATGTAGGCGTTGCCCCACGGTCTCGAGACCCCGTAGACATTCGCTGCGACACAATGTTATCAAGAGAGGTGGCGATGAATTTTTGACTTACCTTCTTCGAGGAGATCCAGGAGGAGGCACGACGCGGCGTTCTCGGTCGAGACTTGCAGCATGATTCCGCAGTCCCATGCTGCCTTCAGTGCCTCTGCATACAATGCGCGGAGCGCTCGAGGGAGAGGAGAGGCAAGGCCCCCGCATCTCCTCCAAATCCCATCGCCAGCCCAAATTCAGAGCTCGAAGACAAATACGGCGACCTACTGGCACTGCTGCGATTATCCGCCGCGGCCCACGACGCGAATGCCGGTTAATTGTACCCCAGCGCCGCATCCCGCACCACCTCCGCTGCGCGGTCCACCCTGCAGCTCGTCCGCGGTCGCTTTGCCCGGGGAGGGCGTGCAGCGCTTAGTATTGGAAAGAGGGATTCTGAACGGGGGACTGGAACTGCAGATGCGGGTCAGTATTCCCCAGAGTAGTCGAGGATGAAACGGGGACAAGAGTACTACATAGAATACACTCACGTAAGTGCCCGCCGCGTGTGTAGCACTCATACCGACCCATCAGTGACGCCTTGAGCGTGCCGAGAATGTGCATGATGTTCCGTGAAATAAGGGTCAGTATACGGATACTCGCGAGATCACTGAGGAATGGCAAGTATGCACCGCTGTGAGATCGTCTCCAAATTGTCGCCGCCCATCCAAACTCAATGAACGCACGCTGCCGCCCCGCGCGCTTTGCGGTCTCCCACGTCGAGCCGCAGATACTGCTTCAGCGGGTAGATCCGCCGGAGTCGTTCGTTCCGTGCGTGAGGCGATGACTAGCAAATACTGGTCAAGAGAATTTTTGTGAGTATGGAGGGTATTCGTTGATGGTTAGATGAGCAAGCTCGGGCCAAGCCCCGACAGCGCCATCTTGCACACGCGCTCGCAGTGGAACATGCGTAGCTCTGCCGCGCTGTGCACGCAGTGCGCTGCCTCAGTGGGCTTTAGGCACGTAGTCCCGACCGAAAGAGATAAAAAAGGAGAAGAACTCACCCCCGTCGCCGAAATACTCTGTTTCGTCCTCAGCATACAGCCCCACCCCACACCGCTCATCCGCCCATCGTCCCCCCTCTCGTGTGCTGCACAGCGAAAGACTCGGAGTCTTCTTGCTCGTCTCGCTCGGGCTGCTGGCGTTGCTGATATCGCTGGAGTATGAGTTGGTGCTGCTGCTGCTGTAGCTTATAGCTCGTGTAGGATGAATGTGACGCGCAAGACCAATCAAATTCGCTGGGTGAATCCGCGCTCTTCCCGGCTTGCCAATGCGAGTTGTGGCCGGTATGAGAAGAAGAGGTTGCGGTGCGGCGGCGGAAGCGCGCGAAGAGGGGTTAGGGCCGATAGAAGACGGGGGCAGGGCAAAATAGAATCATCATCAGTGTAAGATCAGGAAAAAAGAAATGGGCAACGTACGCCCCGACAGATCCTCGCCTTAGACTACTAAAGCGCTCTTCTCGAGACTCTGGTGGACGATCCGTGCTTTGTTTTCGCGCACTGCCAGACACTCACCGTGAGCGCAAGCGCGCAGGCGACGCCCGCCACTGCTGAGCCACGCATGGCAGAGCGGAAGGTACGAAATTTCGAATCGAGCGCGCGCGAGAGTGCACGGCGGGGATCGGATACAGCAGGTGAGCGGAAAGAACTCTGGAGCGAGAGATGTACTTGGAGGACTCATCCGAGCGAGTATCATGCAGAACATGGACAACGAGGATGCGGAGACAGTGGACGCGAGCGGGTAGAGGAGCTCCTGGATGGCGGGGACCCCGAGGAAGGCGAAGGCGAAGGTGTAAATGAGTTCATCGGTGCCGATCTGGAGGTGCCCGAGGACGAGGAGCAGGTCGTGCTCAATATACAGCACGAGTTGAGGGCACGCGAGGCATGTCGGCTTCGAGGCCCTAAATCGCGATCCAGGACCTGCGTATTGGACGACGGCCCGCCGCCCAAACCCCAATTGGGCGCACCAAGTCCGCAGGAAAGAGGCAAGTATCTCCACTTTTACAAATACGCACTGCGCAACTCCGGAACGGCGCAGCACTCTGAACCTTGGATTTGGCGGAGAGTGTGTGAAAAGGCCAAGGAAGAGATATGATTGGTCCGGCTGATCGGCGGGAATCGGCATCGCCACGTTGGCTGACCAATATCGATCAATCTCCGCAGCCGCTCACCTTTCCCTCTTCTCTCTTCCATTTTCCCTTTCCATAATCATTCGTGAAAGTATGGGTTATGGGAAAACCGGGATCAAAACCGGGATCACAACCGGCGTCATTGACGGCGGGTTAGCGGACTTTAAATTTCACACTACTGCTGTATTCGGTCCCGCCTCCCGCCTCCCTTCCTTCATCTCGTCTCAATGCCTTGCCCGCCCAGCTACGCAATGCCCCGCTTGTTATGCTCTCCTGCAATCTGTACACGGCTATTTTTCTTCAAATGCTTAGTTTATCCCTGTGATAGGACCCTATCCAGGATCATCCCACACAAATTACATTTGGCGGGTCGCCCGAGCGACTCTGGACCCGCCGAAGCCCAAATCGATATGCCGCCTCTTCTACGTTCTCCAGTACGCAAAACCCTTGTCCAGAAGTGGAACGCAACGATCGCCCCTATTCGGGAAGTTTAAATTGCCGTGAGATGCTGACATCCACATGAGAATGTATTGACAGGTTCGTGTCCCAGGAGGGGCATAGTTGCACTAGGCAAAGGAGTGCTGCACGGTGCAGCGGGGAGGCCAGCGCATTCAAGAAGGAAAGGCAGAAAGGCGCGACCCAACACGGTAATTCAAAGTCCGCTGACCTGCCGCCCATGCCGCCGGTTTTGATCCCGGTTGTGATCCCGGTTTTGATCCCGGTTTTCCCATATCCCATTTGTTCTCAATCATTCACGCCCGCATGCTCAGCCATATTGTGAAGCGCGGCGTCGCGCACCTCCAGGCGGCGAGCCCCGGGTACATGGCAAAGTTGCAGAAGGACGCCGAGCTGTACGAGGAGGCTGGTCCGGACATGGAGGTCTCTCCAATGGAGTCCCTCCCGGTCCTCTTCACTGGCATTATCTTCTTGGTCATTCTCGCCTCGATCAGTCTTCTGGCGACGATGGCGACGTTATACTAACTTGTCCCTGCTAGATCCGCTACACGCTCGGGGCCGTGGTGGCCTCTCTGGCGATGATCGAGTCTCCCTCCACCACTGCTATTGTCGAGCAGAAGTTTCCAGCATACGCCGACGAGGAGCCGCTCATCCCCGCCGAGGCGGACGTAGATGTCGAAATCACCGTCATAAACCGCAAGCCCATCACCGCCAGCCTGTGCACTACTATGCGCCATTTGCGCCGTGTCGGCGGCTTCTTCGCCCGTTGGAGAGGCCTCGGCTTCAACATTCTCTACAGCTTGGCATATGCCCTGGTCTCCAGCATCCTCTCGCGCACCGTTGGCACGCACATCTTCGGCCACACCCTTTTCGGCAGCACCGTCGTCTCGATCCTCACCCCCCTCCTACTCGTCCGCACGCATATGCTCTGGACCCACACCATGATCGCGCACCCCACCACCAAATCGTTCCTCCACCGCATCGTCCCCCGTGCGCAATGCAAGCCCCTCATCCTCCCGACTCTCGTCTACGCCGCGGCCCAGCAAGCCACGTTCCTCGTCCCGCTCGGCGTTGCGCACCTCCTCGGCCTGCCAAATATACCGGAGCACGCCCTGCACGCCGCGCAGCGTGACGACCCCGCCGCGCTTGCCCTCATGACCATGCGCATCCTCGCCGTCCCCCTCACGGCGGCCCTCATCGCGCACTTCGTCCTCCTCCCCGCCTCCGCGACCCTCACGCGCATCGAGGCCGCGCTCCTCCCCGGCGATATGCAGCCCATCGTCGCCTTCGACCGCGCCGCCCTCGTCGGCAGCATCGACCTCACCGCGCGCGGCTCCAGCTGGGCGCTCTTCGCCGCGGCGTGGCGCTCCTTCGACGGCGCCGCGCGCGTCCGCATGCTCAAGCTCTACGCAAAGATGCTGGGCGCGCAGACCGCCGTCGCGCTGGTGGGCCTGCAGATCATGGCGGCGGAGGTGTACGTCATTGGCGGCGAGCGGCTTGCCATCTTTTTCACGAGCGCGCGCGCGCAGCTCGAGCTCATGGCTATTGAGGCGCAGCAGAACAAGAACTGACCGACACCGCCCTACCTCTCCCTACACCCCACTCACTTTTCCGCTTAACCTATTAGTACCGACCCGATGGACTTTGGTTATCTCAGGTATCTACAGCTCGAGGTTTCTCAACGCTGCTGCCATCTCATGTAACACGATCTTACCTCAATTAAATATTCCTATCGGGAGAATTCGCGATGACGGAATGGGACGCGCGCGGAGCTCATACACCGATCGGTCGCGCGGATATTGGCCCCTCCACAACCTTTCCTAGTATTCTCTTCATCTGTTCAATTCCCAGGCTGCACTGCTCCCTGACGGCGTGCGGTCCGGGCGCGCGCCTTTTGTGTGCGCGAGTGCGCGTCATACCGTGACCAGTATTATTAGGCCTCCTCGGTGCGCCTTCAAGTTTGCCAAATTCATTCTGCTCCGCATTCCTACTCACCAATGTGCTATGTATTTCGGGCCATCACGATCTTAAGTGATTTTCTTTTGCACACTTTTCGCTCTTCTAGCCAGCGTCTCTTTCGTTTTGGCGACAACCGAGTTTCCATTCGGGCTTTGGTTTTGCTCGACTCTGAGCGCCATTGCTATCCATGTTGGTCTTTGGCTGCTCTGCGATCATACAGCAGCTGAGTCACGGTCTGACCTGAGCTCTAACGATGAATTTCTGCCGGCTACTAGACTCGGGCTCAGCACGTATTGGAGAAGCATCAACGCGGAATTGAACTCGTCGTCGGTTTCTTCACTGCTGCGTCCCGCAAAAGATTTCTCCCAAATTCCTTCTGAAACGGTTAATACAGTGTACGGTCGAGGGGTACGGACAGCTTTCGGCACCGAAAGTAATTCTGGTATACGAGTCAAGGTATGGACCTTCGTCCAAGTCTCAACAGAGGTTGTCAGGACCCCGCACCGATCAGTGAGTTTAGGTTGGGTCGGGTGTGTCGGCCGATGTGCCGATCATCAGGATATGGCCCCTATAGACCCCTTCCTGTGGGTTTGAAGAGCAGACTGAATCCGAGGTCTTCTTTCACAGCGGACTGAGGAATGTCAGACTCTGATTCAACTCCTTTGCGAAAGAACCAGTCAGTCAGGAACTGCGACTGGAAATAAATGACATTTCACCAAACAAACTATCGCCAAAGATCATTCGGTGAATTTGGGAAACTGAAGGCAAGTCCGCATTGACATGCAGAGACCGACGAAATTTATAAGTGAAAGTAGTATTCCTGGATTCGATCGACCTCATCCATGTTCAAGAAGCTCGTATTTGTTCTCCTCGACCCTGAAAATACCTGTCTGAGGCCTGTTAGCCTTGATTTGATGCACACCAAAATGGGCAACCCGCCACATATGCTGGAACACTGTGCAAATGATGGTCCAAACAAAGTCACGTCGCATATGCCCAGCAGCAAGTCTTTTCCCAATTTTCTTTCTGCACAATGAGTATGTAGCTTTCGTTCCAAAAAACTGGGTCAATCGGGATCCTCTAAGGTATCGAACGCCGCGGCCTCTTCCCTTCTACGTTGCGGTTCACTTTCTGAGTTCCGACTGTCCACACACAGAAGGTTCTAGATATATGGCTGCGTGGTGCAATGCGACATTTCAGGGAAGGCTGAAATAATATTCAAAGAAAAGGGAAACACAATGTGCAGACAATGAATTTAGTAAGCCCCACAAGCACAAGGGTTCCCAAAGCAGTCGCGAGCCGTGACGGGACGTTTTCCCTGCAGTAACCTGATTAACCCGAATACATTGTAGAAAGCATGACAGCGCTTACGCAATCAACAGGGACACAGATGGCATTGCAATGAACAATGCCCCTGGCCTCCGATTCAAGGGAACTGCCGGGCTGCCAAAGTGTCAGTCCACTGGAATTCTCTGTGAAATGCAGGATTATACCTCGCGCTTCAACATCTCTGTAGGAACGGCCGCAGCAACTGCGACGAAAAGCATGGCCACGAGCTGGAAGGTATAAGGAGCGACATCAGTACAGAATTCGAGGCCACTTGCCTTCTTAGAGAACTTCATCTTGAGCAGAGTGGGTAGGGTGAGGTCAATATAGTCTCGGTGCCTGAAGTAGCCGCTTTTTATACCATTTGGCCCCTCGCTAATGGATGACAACAGTCCCATGTCACCAGGAACGCCTACATAAGATCTTTGCCAGTGTTTCATACCAACTTGATTGAAGACAGTTTTACATAATTTATCCCTTGAAGCGAGCAGTTGAAATAACTCAACAACCAAAATGCGCTCGGATAGTAGACTCTGGGCAAGGGCACTCACCGGTAAATCGTAAGCAGACGTCCCCATATCTATAGGAGGCTTTCGGTGGCACTCGACATAATGAAGAGGAAAGTGACCTACAATGGGGCGGCTCGGGGATAGCGATATATCAAATAGGTTCAAGTTCGACATTGGCAGCTGTAGCATGACACTGCTCAGTTTACCGCCCGTATGCGCAGTCCATTGAACGACTCACATCTGTCTCCCCTGGAGCCAGTGCCCAAATTACTACGAGGAAAAGGTACGTATTAGGAAACTCACAGAATCACCGAAACCCGCTCATGACCTACCAGTGAGCGCCCGTCAGCAAAAGAGGCTAAATGATATAGAAAGCGGCTATTTCAGGGACACAGATTACAAGGCAAATAGTCTCGAATCCTGTGCTGGCACCGCTCCGTATACCTCGTCTCTGTTAGCGTTTGGGATTTAGATGCGCACGGTGAGACGTGCTACATTCCGGAAGGTCCGGGGATGGCGCGGATCGGGCGCGTGGGACCTAGTAGTCATCAGCAAAATCGAAAATACAACTCGTCTGCCGCGTGTGGCAGACGCGCCATCATACCAGAGAATGATCTTTCATCTGTACCCTGTTTCCGCATGACAGTGTTCATCGAATCCATTAGGGTATTTATTAGTCATCTCCCACGGTTACCGTTAATTTGTGGCCGTCGTGCAGTGTCTGAATAAATTTAGTCCCGATTAGGACCAAATGCTGACACATCATCCGCTGTTTCGGCTGGTCATTCCCGCCATTATTTTTAGTCCGGATTAGGTTTCAGTCTCCATTGGGCACTAAATTGACCTGCCCTAAACTAACATGTGATCACAAGCCCCTATCCCTGCAATCAAAGGTGAACACACCGGTCGTGGTTTGCACTAATAATTGTGGAATATTTCCTGGAGGACAGGTATGTACCTTATTTCATCTGTCCTCTCGCGCAGCGAGACTTTTGGGGGCCATTTTGGGCCCTTAAACCTCGTGTTTTGCCAGGTGTGTGGTCACTGAATTTTGAAAGGACTCCCGGTTGAATGGTTCGAAATAGATAAGATAATAATGCATATTGCCAAGGTGGATTTCATATACAAGGATGGACTTCCAATCCTTAAATGATGGAGCATTGGTTCCTTGTTGTTTTCAGCCAAATTGGGAATTTGGTGACCGAAAAAATTGCCTGAGGCTCCCTAATTACTCATGGGAGTCATTTCAAATGTTTCAAGTATAAATACTCAGGCGAGAAACATTTTGACTCCTTGAGCACCCTCACCAATTATTTTAGGCTGGAATCAGATAGCAATAGGTCATTAGGACTTCACGGGAGCATCATGGAGAGAAATATGAGATGAATGAGCTTTGAGGGTTTGCGATTCAATTGTAGGAGTCGGGAAATAAATACGATGGACGGAAACAAAACAAAGAACAAAGTGTAGAGAGGGGGACTCGAACTCACCGCAATAAAAAGAGAAGAGACAGCATAATCACTAGAGTACACAGCAGAAGAAAATGAACACCGGGCAAGAAACTAGTCCCACGGACATCATTTATATTTGAATATAACTTTTTTCCCTCAAAATTCCAGACACTGCACCGGGGCCTAATTTGTTGCTAGACTCTTTCTTGTATGCCGCCCGTTGCCGCCCGTTGCCGCCCGTTGCCGTCGTCACGGTCACAGCACGGGTTTGACCTGTATTCACAGGACCCGTCAAAGGCCGGGTCCATTTGACAGACTTCCGCGGCGGCAAACATCCGTATGAGGCTGTGGCTGTGGTCAGCAGACTACAGTAGGCGGGATGGTCGAGGTTGGATTTTGACGTTTTTGACATCACGTTTCACGTTTCCGGTGATCTGGAAAGGTGACGTCTATGAATTCAACCTCCAAGTTGTGAGTTTGAATGTGGTACTCATCACTGTAGCGTGAGTGTAGTGCTTGTTTAAATTAATATTTCATTCAATTCGGACGTAACGCGTAACACCTGATTTCTGAGTAGGTTGTTGTTCATTTTCCTCGGCTTTAATCGGACTTAAGCGGCGCGGTAGCGCAAGAGGATAGCGTGAAAATGTGCCTTTTTGGAAGGTGCTGTCTCTGCGGTGATGGCAAAAAATTACCTGAGGGAAAAGAGCCTAGAACCGTGTTGTTCACTTACCTGGCCTGCATTTTAGCTAGGGAAAATTGAAGGTAAAATCTCTGGCGAATTTTCCCAAAGGAACAAAGAAAGTCTTTATCAAAGAAGAAATTCAGGAAACAGTCTGAATTTTACCGCAGTTTATCCCATGGACAAAGGTGGGATTGGACCTTGGGAAAAAGCTGTGAAAAAAGGGGGCTGCTTTTTTTTACGGTTTTCCCTGGAGTAAAAGATGAGCTTTCCCGAGGGAAACGACGTGAGAAAACTCTGCCTTTATCCTTCAAGTTTCCTTCAAGAAAAATGCAACTTCTTTCCAGAAAAAAGACTCCATGAAAGAGATGAGATTTTCCCTTGAATTTTCCTCCGGTAAAGTTTTAGGCAGGTAAATGGACATCATAGTTCTAAGCACTTTTTCCTCAGGTAATTTCCTTTGACCACTGCAGTGTGTAGCGTGGAAACGGCGGGGTATGAGACCACGCTTTTCTGTAGGGAGGTAGAGAATCCAAAATGAGCAAGAGATTTTCTAGGTTTGGTAACTTGTTTGGAAGCGTAATGGCAATGTAGCGCGGGTAGCAATGAAGGACCAATTTTTGGGGAAATAGCGCTAGAATTAGGCGCCCGGTTCAAAATGAGCCGAGTTTGAAATGCTTTCCTCTTTTGCGGAAATTTCAAAGATAAACCTGGTCTGAATACCATCTTATTGAAATCTCTCTGTTCACAATTTTCAGAAAGCTTGAATGCGTTGAGTATTTTCAGTGAGAAATGCTAGCAGTACACAGCCACTCTAATGCCGATGATGTACGGCATTAATACGAACAATAAGGTCATTAAAAGAGGCTGTGTCTATCGAACGCCCAGGTCCCAGGTCCCAGATCCGCGCCACGATTGTTCCTAGCGCAAAACGCATGCGCTAACAGCTAAGTCCGACCACAGTCATTAAACGTCAAGTTGATGTCGCATTTATGCACGGCGTCCCCTGGACTCCCCTGGATATACCTGAAGCTAAACTTGTATTATATACATTGTATAGTGGGCCCAACCTCTTTCCACTCACGACTTTCTCGGACTCGTGCACTACTTGTGCGCGATCATTCGCAGACAGACAGATTCAAAACGCGATAAATGTAGAGCGTCGGATCCACAGTTCCTTCACTACTGTGACAATCATGGAGCAGACCGACAAACTTGCTCCAGCTCGCCGTAATCCTCCCTCCTACGATTCGCCAGACCATGCCCATGCCCACCGACCACAGACACCCAAAATTTTACTCATGGGTGGAGGAACCGCCTTGGCTGGCCTGCACATCTTCTTATTGGCCACGCATGACTACCATGTCGATTCTGGGGCCCGGGTTCTTGTCACCTCAGCATCGCTAGGTAAGACGCTCGCAATCACAAACGCTGCGTCGACCATCATATCGGGGACCGTTCCTCTGCTACTGATCTTGGAGGGTTACAGCATCGCTAGCGCGTGGCTCATGGCATCTGGCGATGGTGGAATAAACAGGCCGACGCCGTATCAGTAAGTAAATTTCGGCCATATATCGTTGTTAGCCAATCATACTTACTCTCGTCTCATAGACTGGGGATTCTTATGACTGTCCTATCCAAAGGAAATCTGCCGGGTCTTTGGACTGGCATAGCCTCCGCGTGCGCCATTAGCGGAGAGAAGAGGAAAGTACCTCCTCTGTCCCAGCCGCCCATACTCCGGATAGCAGTTATCACGTTAGCTCTGCTTTTGGGTCTGGCATATGCCTGTCACGGCTTTGATACGTGGCTCCATGTGTCTTCGAGAGCAGTGCTCGTTCCTCAACTGAAACCATGGCCGGGACCGCACTTCATGGGCTCGAGAGCATTGAACCAGACGGCTTGCGCTGAAGCAGATAAATCCCCATATGATCCCCTTTTTCCACATCTTTGCGGACTTGGGGTGGACGGCGGGTAAGCAATAGGATTTTTCTGCCAGGTATGATGCCCTACTGACTTGCTCTCGGCCAGCAATAATCACGAACTGTCGGGTGGTCTTCCTGAAGGCATTCGCGTTCTCAATAACGCGTCCGACCTGAACGCTGTCGTCTTCACAAACGACAACATCGCAATCGTGGTACCCACAGCTTCTCAGATACCGGAATCTATCCAATTGATTGGAAACACTGTCGGCGTCAGGTCGACTTGCCGCAGTATAACGGCAGATTGTGTGGACGTTGCCGACCCTGGCCCCGAAGCTTTCGTAGATTTCAACTGCCCGCCATCCAGCAGTATCAATAACACTGTCCTTACTCCGTATGAAGAGGGATTTAGCTATCCCTTCGGAATTGTCGATTCTCAAGGAAATCCCTTAGGAGACAGGCCATGGCATGTTGAAACCAAGTTAGTATACTTTACAAAGTTTTTCAGATTCACATTGTGCTCATAGGATTGGCCAGTCATTTTCATTATCTGGCGGTAGTCATTTCGTTTGCGTACTTTCGCTTCAATAGCGGCGGCACGTGTCAGTTTGAATGTCGCTATCTACCGTCCTGCCCTGATGAGCCCGTGCTTTAGTCGTTGGTGACACCGGGTTTTTCGTTCACGGCCACTCTGGCTCATGGAACATCATTTCCTGTGATGTCGACGTTCTGGACGTTCAATACGCATACGTCAACGGCTCATACACAGCAAGATATACCACGATGGCTGATCTCAATACTACCCAGCGAGTTGCGTCCCTTTCTAACGAGAACATCCCGACTCAGCTGCCAAGAGTTGTCGACGGGATTGGTCTCGTTTCAGGAAATTATGCGGCTGCCTTCAGTCAGGAGTTGTCTAGGGAAATGACCGCGCTTTCTTCGCAGATGTGGAGTAACGCGACCGCAGACCAGGTGTTCAATGTGGTGCCGAACGTTGGGTCAAGATTCCCGCTAGCACCGCTCGGTCTTCTCGCTATTTTTATGGCACTCTACGGGTGAGGGCGTCCACCGTTTAGAAGATGGAACTTGAAGGCTGAACATTCTTCTTCTTAGGTTGATGGCGCTTCTTTTGACGTTCCTTGCTCTCGGCGCGACATCTGTCCAGGCGTATGCTTCCATTGCAAGACTGAGATTGATGGACCCTCTCACCATGATCCACGCTGCGTATGGACCTATGGAAGCATCCAGAACATGGAAGGACGATTCTAAAGCTCTTTTTGGTGTGGAAGGTGAACAGGACAGACTGAATGTCGGTCCGATGGCACTGCTTGACGGAAGTGTTGCTTTTGGCGTCTCAAGAGGTTTTTATTGGTAGTGTATTTTTTGTGTACAATTTTGGTTCCAAATTTTTGGGCTTTCGGGGGAATGCGAGACGATGTCTTGTGATGAAGGAGTGAAAATGACACAGCTTTTCTGCTTTCGACGTTCACCTGCACTCCGAAGTTAGCACAACCACTCCTTCATTTGCCATAAATCTTTTCGTCTCATTTGTCCTTGCCCTTCCCTCCTCACATACGCAATTCTAATCTCCCAGGATTCATTAAAACCGTCTCTTGCGTCCCTCGGAAAGACCTCCTTCTGGTGTGCAACTGCTTCGGTCTCGACGAGACGGGCAATGTTCTTGTGTGATACTGTTCTAGCACTCTATCGCACGAGGTAGAATGCAAGCCAGGTGAGAGCGCGCAGTCAAGCGTTTCAAGTATATAGATGCATGGCGACGAATGGGAGTAGAATGGGAAGTATCGAACATCCCGTACGTGGAACATTTCCAAGATTTTGGACCTGTCATTTGATACCGCACTAGCACTCTATCGCACGAGGTAGAATACAAGCCAGGTGAGAGCGGGCAGTCAAGCGTTTCAAGCATATAGATGCATGGCGACGAATGGGAGTGGAATGGGAATGACTGTGCATCCAGAGCGCCCGATGACACTGAGAGTTGGGGGGAATTGATACAGCCGAGATAGGACAATTCAAATCGATTAAATTGACTCTAGACGATACTTGCAATACAAGACTGTAAGTAGGTATCCTACATTGAGAGGGTGATGATAGACGTGGCGAGATGAGCTCCGTGGCGGGAGCGACTCGGACACTGCAAGAATGAAGTGTGGGACAGATTGAATAAAATTAGCGGAAAGACAAAGGGACAACGTACCTGTTCTGGAGAAGACGCGGCTCTTCAGTGCAGGGCAAGGTCGACGATCCCTCCAAGCCCTCTAACCCTCGGTGATGAACGTGAGCCTGACCTCGTGGTATTCGTCGGGGTCTTCATCCCGGCATTGGATACGTGGCGCGTGTCCGGGCCAGAGAAAGCAACGCGGTCGGGCGTTGGATGGAGAAGGGTGCGGCGGGCTGCCGGGAGGCGTTGCAGGCGGGTGGCGGGCAGACTGTGGGGAGGCGTAGTAGGCGCATGAGTAGAACTTCGCAGCGGCGACTGCGAGAGATTGCGGTGGCAGCGTTGGCAGGCAAGACCGCCCGATGCGCATCCAACACGATGGATAACACGACGTCCTTGACGGCGGGAAATGTTTAGGTTTTCATGCTCCCTGAGGGCGTCGTCAGCTACTTCTGTGCGTGGCGTCGTGCTCGGCCTCGCGGGAAGAGGCGACGGAGGCCAGGGTGGACGAGATAGCATGCGAGAACGGCGCGCACTGGCCCATGTACGGTTGGCGCACACAAGGAGGGAAAACAAGGAAACGCACGGGAAGGGTGGAAACGGGTACGGGGAGTCAAGATCGGCGGCAAGATAGCATCAGATACTGCAAGACTAAAAGTGTGAGATTTATGAACCGAAAGTAACGAGCGCGAGGAATTACGCACCTCGGCTCTAGTGTCTCAATGCGTCGGCGCTGGAAGGTAGCTCGGCATTCGCACGAACGCAGAGAAATCAAAGAGAAAGCGCGCAGGGGCCGAGACGGAGACCCAGAGAGCTGGGATACACGTGGAGCTAGATTTGATCAGGTCCGATCAATGTCGGAAATTAAGTCGGCGTTATTAATTGTCCGACCGCCCAGCCGTTGAAAAGGAGGTTGTTGGCATCTCCCCGTCCTCCATTTCCAACAAGAGTACTGCAGTTCCGTTGCCTAAACTCCCCATCTTTCTTTCCTAACTTTGAATAAGAGTCCAATATTGTATCTTCGCTGTCACTGCCAGGTGAAGGCTGGCTGTCATTGCAGAAGCACCGCTGTGAGTCATAGCTCGATTGGTCTAATTAGATCCGATCAAAATCGGACCTCCGGGCGCTTTCTGGTCATCTCGCGCCAATATCGCCGGCTTTCCTTGCCGTTGAGATTCTGCCGTCGATGCCAGTGTAAACCGACCACACGAAGAAGCACCACTCTCGCCCCGAGGATATATTTGCCTAGTAAATGGGCAGGCTTTCCTCCTCGCATTAAATGTTGGAATTCACAGCGCCTATCCCAATTTTAATCAAAGGAAGGCGGCCAGTACCACCAGTACCCTCTCTGTCAATATCAATTTGAGGAATATAGACAAGAAAACAAGATGAACAGTCCCCAACATCCACCCGTGAGTCCATCAGGATCTTCGAGTCCAATAATTCCTCTTAGCATCCTTTCTGCTTGAATTCCATCCAGGATGGAAAGTCGAGCTGACAGGGCCTCCTCTTGCCGATGCAGCCGAGAGGTTCGGATTTGAAGGTTCGCTCCGGCCAGAGCGAATTAGTAACCTTTGAACGAGTGAGGACTAATATTCCGGTCACAAGTACACACAGTATCATATAAATTTTTGAATGTGCCGCTGTAGAAGAAAGTAACCACAAACTGCGAACTTCAAGTGAATTCAACATTCGTTCGGCGCTCGGATATTTCCGGGCACAGCGCAAACATGGCTTCCCACGTAAACTTAGGTGGAATGAGTTGGGTAACAATCCTTGGGAAGGTACAGGTTTATTTGGGACATTCATGGACACGGATTCTAGGATGAACGAAGGTACTTAAATTCAAAAGAAATATTCGTGTCCGAGACACCCGCCGGGGAGTCGCGTAAATTCCCTTTCGAGGAAATCTAATTAGACCAATCGAACGATTCCTCGCACCGCTGTCAATCCAAGTTTGGCACCCACGTAAGTACTGCACCCGAGCACTGCGGCGACCACGCAACACCTTCAAGCCCTCATGCTGAGCACTGTAGCTACTATCCTCCAGCTCATCGCCATTGAGCTGAAAAATCAGCTAATCTGCATTTCAAGCAGGACTATTGCCGTTAATTCGGGAGCAATATGGAAGCGTTGCTGTCAGCTGGCTGTCGTCGCCGAAGCGCCACGGCCTACATCGATCTAAGTTTGATCATGAACATTTATGTACGTACAGCAGGCGAACAATGCGGCCAACCACTTCCCTGGATCTGCCGTCAAAGCCTTCTGTCTGATTTAAAGCGCAACGTAGCCTGTGCCCTGATCCTTGTCTTTCAGTGATTAGTTCTTTCCCTTCCACATCCAAGGGTACCGCAGCAACATATCCTTATGCTTGATATCCTCCTCCTGCTTTTTTTGGTCAGTTCTGTCTCCTATGTGAGCTATGACACGAACTGATATAGTGTAGTCCCTCATACATAAGATCCATGTGGTTCTGTTACCACCCAGACCTAACTTGAATATCCATGGTGCGAGAGAAATTGATTGGGATATTAACATAAGTATTTATTTCACCCAGGAGGCACTGGAGGCACTGGTGGGCAGGGTGGTGAACAAGGTGGTGGTGGAGGTACTGGGGAAGGTGCCATTGTGAATGTTGGACCTGGAACCATTGTGATAAATCATGGCAACAAGGAAGAAGGAATGGATGCTTCACGCCTAGCCTTCCTTGACTGGTTTTCACCTATCAATTTCTTTCTACGGCACGCAGATATTTCAGCGGCACGGATGAAGGGAACTGGCGGATGGCTGCTTGAACATCCTCTCTTTAGACTATGGGAATCTGGCTCTGGAAGCACCCTTTGGTGCCGTGGAATTCGTATGTAATCCATCACACTTATAGTTTCCAGACTAACCAAGCTGAAATTTTCAGCTGGCGCTGGGAAAACAGTTCTTGCGTGCGTCCATTCTCCACATTAAGTGGCCACCACTAATTATGACAATCTCAGATCAATGGTTGTGGATCATCTCAGTGCTGCATTCAGAAACAACAAGGATATTGGTGTAGCTTGCATTTATTTGAACCACAAGGAAGCTGACCAGCAACCACCATTCAAACTTCTGGCAGGTGTCTGGAGACAGCTTGTACTTGACAGGGACATCGGCTCCATTGCAGAAAGTTTATACAAGCAGCACCAGGAGAAGGGCACTGTACCATCGCTGGAAGAAGTTGTCCATGTGCTCAGCTCTAGCCTCAAGGAGTTTTCACAGGTCTTCATTATTGTTGATGCCATGGATGAATATCCCGAGTTTCAACGGGAAATTCTACTCCAACGACTAGCAGTAATGGGTAGCAATGTGAACTTGATGATCACTTCACGGCCAAATATTTCTCCAGAACCCTCCTCTTTTCCCAATCTTGAAACACTGGATGTTCAGGCAGCACCAGAGGATATTCGAGGATACATCGACACACAGATCAAGTTATCTCCACGCCTGTCCAAGCACATTCAGAAGAAACCTATGTTACAGGAGGAAATCCATGCAAAGATCACTGATACTGTGGCTGGAATGTAAGTTGCAATCATTGACTACCTGGAAGGGGCTGACAGATATGACCAGGTTCCTACTTGCCAGGCTCCACATTGAATCCCTCAGGGAAGAGGCCACCATAAAGGCAGTTCGAAAGGCTCTCGAACATCTACCAAAGGGCTTGGACACAACCTATGACAGTGCAATGAAGCGAATTGAAGACCAGGGGGACAAAAACAAGCGGATTGCCTACTCAACTCTTACTTGGGTTATGAATGCAAAGAGGCCATTAACAGTATCAGAAATACAGACGGCACTGGCTGTTGAGCCAGATTCACGAGAGCTCGATGAGGACAATGTTATGGATACTGAGACTATTCTCTCTGTCTGTGCTGGGCTTGTCGTCATAGACAAGGAGGCTTCTTTGGTACGCCTTGTCCACTACACCACACAGGAATATCTGGACAAAATTCAGGCTGAGAAATTCCCGGGTGCACAAACAGAGATAACATGCACGCTCCTCACATTCCTTGCCTTTGATGGATATCCAGATTCATTTTGGAAGTGGGGGGATCTACCCCCTCTGGTCGAGTATTCACAATATTGCCTTGCACATGCTGCTGGACAGCCTGAAATTCAACTCAGAGAAATGCTTCTCAGGTTTATTGGTCGGGCTTTTCAATGGATGGAAGCAATGAATGACAGAGAGAGCTGGCAGTCTAAGTGGAATTCCTGGCCATGGAATTATTCATATCAGCCATCACAACCCTCTGCATTGTGGATTGCAGCAGCTGCAAACCTTGTGGAGACTACAAAGTTTCTGCTGGAGGGGGTGCCTTTGCTGCAGCATTCAAAGAACCCAGAGATCATTGTGGCATCATACTATGGCCACACAGAGATTGTCAGCATCCTTCTTGAAAAGGGTGCTGACGTCAATGCAGCAGGGGGAGGATATGGGAGCTCATTGCAGGCTGCTGCTGCCAAAGGCCACACAGAGATTTTCAGCATCCTTCTTGAAAAGGGTGCCAACATCAATGCAGCAGGGGGAGAATATGGGAGCTCATTGCAGGCTGCGGCTGCTGGAGGCCACACAGAGATTGTCAGCATCCTTCTTGAAAAGGGTGCTGACGTCAATGCAGCAGGGGGACTCTATGGGAGCTCATTGCAGGCCGCCGCTGCTCGAGGCAACACAGAGATTGTCAGCATCCTTCTTGAAAAGGGTGCCGACGTCAATGCAGCAGGGGGACTCTATGGGAGCTCATTGCAGGCTGCCGCTGATCAAGGCCACACAGAGATTGTCAGCATCCTTCTTGAAAAGGGTGCCGACGTCAATGCAGCAGGGGGAAAATATGGGAGCTCATTGCAGGCTGCCGCTGCTGGAGGCCACACAGAGATTGTCAGCATCCTTCTTGAAAAGGGTGCCGAAGTCAATGCAGCAGGGGGACTCTATGGGAGCTCATTGCAGGCTGCCGCTGATCAAGGCCACACAGAGATTGTCAGCATCCTTCTTGAAAAGGGTGCCGACGTCAATGTAGCAGGGGGAAAATATGGGGGCTCATTGTATGGTGCGGCTGCCAGAGGCGACACAGAGATTGTCAGCATCCTTCTTGAAAAGGGTGCCGACGTCAATGCAGCAGGGGGAGAATATGGGGGCTCATTGCAGGCTGCCGCTGCTCGAGGCCACACAGAGATTGTCAGCATCCTTCTTGAAAAGGGTGCCGACGTCAATGCAGCAGGGGGAGGATATGGGAGCTCATTGCAGGCTGCTGCTGCCAAAGGCCACACAGAGATTGTCAGCATCCTTCTTGAAAAGGGTGCCGACGTCAATGCAGCAGGAGGAGAATATGGGGGCTCATTGCAGGCTGCCGCTGCTGGAGGCCACACAGAGATTGTCAGCATCCTTCTTGAAAAGGGTGCCGACGTGAATGCAGCAGGGGGAGAATATGGGGGCTCATTGCAGGCTGCTGCTGCCAGAGGCCACACAGAGATTGTCAGCATCCTTCTTGAAAAGGGTGCCGACGTCAATGCAGCAGGGGGACTCTATGGGAGCTCATTGCAGGCTGCCGCTGCTCGAGGCAACACAGAGATTGTCAGCATCCTTCTTGAAAAGGGTGCCGAAGTCAATGCAGCAGGGGGAATCTATGGGAGCTCATTGCAGGCTGCCGCTGATCTAGGCCACACAGAGATTGTCAGCATCCTTCTTGAAAAGGGTGCCAACGTCAATGCAGCAGGGGGACTCTATGGGAGCTCATTGTATGGTGCGGCTGCCAGAGGCGACACAGAGATTGTCAGCATCCTTCTTGAAAAGGGTGCCGACGTCAATGCAGCAGGGGGAAAATATGGGAGCTCATTGCAGGCTGCCGCTGCTCGAGGCAACACAGAGATTGTCAGCATCCTTCTTGAAAAGGGTGCCGACGTCAATGCAGCAGGGGGACTCTATGGGAGCTCATTGCAGGCTGCCGCTGCTCGAGGCGACACAGAGATTGTCAGCATCCTTCTTGAAAAGGGTGCCGACGTCAATGCAGCAGGGGGAGAATATGGGGGCTCATTGCAGGCTGCCGCTGCTCGAGGCGACACAGAGCTTGTCAGCATGCTCCTGGAGAGGGGTGCCAGGTTTCCACTCCCACTGCAAAATGAAAGAGATGCACAGTGGTGAGTCTGATTGTAGATCTTCATATTGGCCCCTCATATACCCCTCTATCACCTGTTAGATATTTCCTGTGCGACTTTAGAAGTATTTAGGTAGGAACCATGACAAACATGATATTACAGTATATATCAGAGCAATTGCCATTCACTGTGGTCAAACCCCGCTATAATAACTATTGGTGTTTCACAGTGCTTCTTCCTTGGACATGTGAACAAGAAGCACCTCTGACATATCTTTTTGAAGTCTGTCTCAGTTGAGAGAGAGCATCCTTGAGAGCATGAGCTGAATCTAAACCTGAGGTTAGTGTTGACTTGCAATTAAAGCCTGGCACATACCACATTCCGGGGCTCTTTCCACATGCCTTTAACCTGCTTCATACTCCCTCTGCAGCCTTTGGGCTTGCAATCAGCTATTGAAGTTTTCTACCGCTAAGAACTGCTGGAGATTTCCGGAATTGATGAAATCTAAGTAGACCAACCGAACTACAACTAGGTTAACAGTTGGCCTATTACCTGGGATAGAAGTTGTCTTCAGGTTAGCGGGTGTTGGCAGTCCCAAGGTCTGTTCCTGGACTTCACAGTATCAGACTCCGGCCGACATCTGAGAGGTGCAACTTGCAACCTGCAGACACAGCCACAGACTTTGGGGGCACGGAATCCCAGAATTGGCGGAGGACTTGAGGGATGCGAGCTACCTGGACCTCACGGGTCAAGATTTAGAGAGAGGATGAAGCAACAATGCAACTTCCTGAGCTGTGGGGACAGTGGACTGGAGGGACTAAATTCCAAAGGTCATGGGAGAAATAAGATGTGTAGGGGCGAAAAATCTCAGATTTCCCCGTTTGAAATAGGACTTTGATTTGGCGCCGAGAAACCCGAGTCCTGAAGTGATGCATGGGTCATTCACATTTAGAGCAGATCTGATGAGGGAAATGTTTTCCCCAGAGCCTGTCAAACAACTAGTAACCTCATTCAATAATTTCCGATATTTTGGAGCGGCAAGTTTTCAGGGCCCGGATTGGGTAAAATGTGTGGATGAATCTCGCGCGAAATGCAGAGTAATGATTGCAGCGCTGGCAATAAATGAATATTGCGAGCAGGGGTTCAGAAAAGCAGAATGAGAGTGCAAGTAGTCGTCATGGTTTTCTTTGGTCAACGTTAGGATGTTGTGGTCACCTTGTGACTGATTCTTTGATAGTTCCTTTATTCGCGCCGAGAGTACCGAAACATCTCTTCGAATTTCCCACCACCAGCGTAGTGGCGAGCTCATGGCGCACTTCATGCAACAGGAAAACCAACTCTGGCATTCACTCTGGTTCCTTCTCCGATGCAGAGGCTCTTCTCAGTCCCCTGTTCAGCGCCCCTCCGGTGGTATTTCCAGAGCGCAGACCAACCTGAGTAAACTGCCTTCCACTGGACGCTCTCGCCTCCCGAAATGAGCATTCTGTTCTGGAGTCTCTACAAATGCCGCAATGCGACGACGTTGCACCAATGACACTGCTTACACCTACGACATCTGTCTGATTTCCTTTGCAAAGTCCATTGGGCATGCGGAGAAAAAACAGTGCTCGAGTCTGAATCTAAGCAGCAAGCACTGCATCACATCGATTGGAGACACTGGGATTGTACTGGAACCACTTTACGACGTTTGTTTTCCAGAAAATCTCGGACCTCCGCCCGCCGGTGGCATTAATTGTGTAAGGTATTCACCCTGGTGCATACATCCTTCTTGCAAGTTGCTGCATCATACTTCCACATTAAAATTAGACCTCCATATCCACCTTTGTTGCGGTGGGTAGCGCCACCCCCTAATTTCGGTTTGAAATTCATACAGATTTGGGCGAGCGAGGTACATCTGCGTCTGTGCTCTCGAGTTGCCGCAGAGCATCAGATTCCGCGTCGAGTTGCGGAGGAAGGCGGGTGTTTTGGGCGATTTGGTGCGACCTACCTCAGCGAACGTGTCCGCCTTGAATCGGGGAAAATCGGGGATTGGCTCGTACCCGATGATGACCGTGCGGTAGAGGAGTGGCTCGACCCTTTAGGCCCTCTCAGATGAGCGGTTCAAAGAGAGGCGTACTACTACTCACCAATGATTTACTCGCCACGCCACGAGCATAAGATTCAGGATGAATGCTGGCCGTGAAATGGCAGAAACCTCAAAGATTTGCCGCTCCAAGTCGAGCGGAAGGATCGGCGGCGACGCAGCCATACGTGGATGCAAATGGATGTCGTGGTTTTGTCCAGCTGCAGGCTTGTCAGTGTCACGGTGACGGGTGCAGTGATGAGCGAATCGGCATCTCGGCCTGCGGCGCTATTGCTCATTCTGACGCGATGGGACATCGGAAAAAGGCGGGTGGCAATGCTGCTGGGTTGAGGAGGGCAAGGTATTTTCCCCAAGAGGAGAATCAGGAGATTGACATTCTATGATTCAATGGAGGTCCGCTTAAGGGTGCGCTCAAGCCTGGCTTACATAGGAAAACGGTAGAAGTGGCGTGAACGTGAACGTGAAAAAAATCGGAACGCGGACAAAGAACTCGGAGTGAGGTACAGTATACTCGCGGAGACTGAAGGAAGACCTGTCCGGACTAAATTATTTGGTGATTTCATTCGCCCGGGAGGAAAATTGATGTCCTGGAGAACACGTCGTTCAGTGTCACGAATATTGAGTGTAGCAACCCACTATCGATTTCACCCGAAATCCTCTTCGCGATGAAGGCATCTGCACGCGCCCAGTAGTCCCGGCCCGTCAACACGCCCATCTGCCAGTGATTTCCACAATTCTGGCCCGAGGTCATCACAAAGCGGGGATCGGCAGCGAAGACCTCGACCTCGATTTCCGATGATTGAAGATCCGTCGGCGTGCACTGGAGGAGGATCACTGCGCGGAGGTACTGGAGGGTGAGGACATGGACGCAGACTGGAACCATGAATGCGCTGTTGAACGCCAGGTGGGTAAGGCACGGCAAGGAGGCGAACCTCCACCCGGGCGGGTCGGCCGCGTGAACATCAAAGTAAAACTCTTCCAACATCTCCAAGTGCGTGATGTTGGCGAATAGGGGGTGGCAGAACGAGGGGACCGGGACTAAACACAAGAAATCGTCAAGGGTACAGTGGAGATATTTGAGGGATGCGATTTCCGGTGTAGTGTCGGCGGTTTCCGGCCTCAAGGTGGAGATCCAGAGGTTCTCGAGACGCGGGAAAAGGAAGAGGTAGTGGTTATTCTCGGGGTTCCAAAGCATCAGATTGCGCGTTGCGTCGCGGAGGAACGCCGGTACTGTGGGGAGAACCTCGTCGGCGGCTGCGTAATAGCCGCGTCCAGGGAGATCGGGGATCGGGTTGAGCCCGAGGACGATTGTGCGGTATAGGAGCGGCTCTACCCTTTGGAGCACCCTCAGATGAGCGGTCCCAAGAGGGACGGACCACTCACCAGTGCTTTACGCGCCAGGCAACGAGCATGAGATTCGGGACGGATGCGGGCCGGGAAAAGGCAGTAAGCTCGAAAATTTGCCGCTCCAGTTCGAGAGGAAGGGCCGGCGGGGAAGACGAATCTTCAGCCATGAGTGGATCCAGATAGTATCCGGATGTCGTGGCAATGTCGTGGTTTCCACTAGGCTTGTGGCTGAGTGACTCTCTGACGGTGATTGGCGAAGTGTCACGATCTGTGCCGCTTCGGCATTGCCGCAACCTACTGTACCATTTTATTCAATTCGTATGTCACGGGTCACGGCAGCCAAAATGTACGAAAAAATTCGAACCTGTCACGGGTCATCCAGGGGATGTTCGAATGTTCAAAACCAAGTCACAAAAATGGCCCAAAAATGCTTTAAAAACGAAATTTTCGCGCGCGCATGGCGCGTTGAGCTCGAAACACCGCGGCGCTCTCACGACCTGCCAGTTTCTGGTGTGGGCGCGACCAAGGGCCTTGACAACGACCGAAGATGGGACCACAATCTCCATCACATTGAAGGTGGTAAGGGTCGGGGGGAGCTCCGCAAGATAGCCGGTCGGATTGGAGTAGACGGTGGATTTCCGCTGTGGCGGTAGCTGGAATTCGATGAGGCTGGACACTGGGAGGTTGTTGGGGGGAAGTGAGAGCTTTTCTGGCCCATCTGGGATCCTGAGTGCGATGGGAAGGCCACTCATCGCAGCGGGACCGGCGGGATTTGTTTAGAAAAGTCACTAACGTAAATCATTGATGCAATTTACCGCTTTTGGTGTTCCCTCGGCGTATTGATTTCCCTGTGTATCAGGGAGCAGAAAGAACGTGAGCCCACAAGTCTACCAAATCCCATAGACTTTCAAAAACTTCGTAGACTTCGTAGACTTACGGCTCCTCTCGGTAGACCAGGGGTAATATATTTATGATTCACACTCCGCTCGGATCAACTCCCCGGCATTCGGTTTACACTTGGAGCTCTCTCGATGCCGAGGCTCACCCCACCTGCCTTCAGTGCCCTTAATTGAATACTGAGATGCAGCAAGCTGTTAGGAACACTTATCCGGCGCTGTCGAGGAGTTAGGGCAAGCGTAAACTCCGGATATCCGCCGTGCCGTCCCGCCAAAAGAGGTTAGAGTTAGGTGAGGATCTATAGAAAGCGAGAACGAGGCTTTAGAGTGCCGACCTGAGATGCCCCGGCTCGGGGGACCCCCCGAGCGCAGCGAGGGAGGGGAGGGGCATCGAATGGTCAGTCCCCTTCGCGCACATGAAGGAAATAGCAGTGCCTGCCGAGGGTGCCGTAGATTGATCCGAGGCCGGCACTGTAGAGACGGCATATTTGCCGAAAGTCTACCAAATCTATTCCGGCGTCTACCAAGGCTACGAAATCTACCGTATAAACGGTAGACTTCTGGATTCACAGTCGTTCTCTCAGGGAGTGTTCTACACTCAACGTCGGTATTTCTACAACTTTTGGGAAGTTCCCAGCCGTTTTTGGCGGATATTCGAACTTTTCTTTCATATCACGGTCTCCCGACCCGATATACGAAAACCAAAGTTCGAAGTTCCGGGTCACGGGTCACAGCCCATTCGAATTGAATAAAATGGTACAGTATCGTCACTTTCAGTCGTTTTGTGCTCGTAAATGCAGAGCCTATCATACCAGCCCAACGTTCCGGGACCGTTCAAACGTGGTGCAAGTTGACAAAAAAAACGGCCGTGGACGGCCAATTATGTCTCACTGGGGGATCAATAAATGTGCATCCCCAATAGCGGCGAGGAAGCAGGTGGGTATTTATCTTGCGCGTGCAAGTTTATTTTCCGCGTCCCAGCAACAAGTTGAAGTTGAAGTTGCAAACAACGGGGCAAGAACTGTCCCGAGATGCCGAATGTCGGCAAAGTCCGGATCCGTCGCGATCACACGTCATACTATTATAGGCCCCCCAATGACATTGCACCCCGAAGTGGTAAAAAAGTTGATGCCGTCCGTACCTCTGGGTCAATTCCTTAGCGAAAAAAGGAGCAACTGCCCTACGATGTCATCCATAGTTTCCCTTGCTTATACATTATTCGAGGCAGAACTAAGCCCGTTAGAAAATTGAGATACTCGAAATCAGTCGAATTTGATCAAATCACCTACCACTCCGCTATATCTGTGTACCCAGGCTTCCGTTTCCCTCAAAAGAAGTGTTCGAGCCATAATATATGTGTTCCAAATGTATCCCCCGATTTCGACTTGCTAGAAGATGAGAAATGAGAGCGGAAAAAAATCGGTGATATTTTTGTCAGTACGGGGGTCAAACGTGACAGTGCCCGTCGGCATCTCTCTAGCTCTCGCCAGGATTCTTGGAAAAATACGAAACTTTCACATACTATTGAATACATGTTGGAGAGCGGTTGGATGAAATATCTAAGCTAACGGAGCCGCAGAGTAAATGCCCGGCCTGCCATCAAAAAACGTTGTCACAGGGGGGCCTATAATAGTAAACCTTCTTGGCGGAAACCACGACGCATGGCTGGAGACTCTCCGACCCTTCCACCAGAACTGGAACAGCACATCTTCGAGCTTGCCGCCATTTCCCGTCCAGCATGTATCCCAACTCTGATGCTCGTGGCCCGGCGCGTGAAGCATTGGTGAGTAGCAGTAGTCGTGTCCGCCTCGCTTTCAACGGCATCTAAGAGCGCTCGCATAAAGGGTGGAGCCACTCCTCTACCGCACGGTCGTCATCGGGTTTCAACCAATCCCGGATCTCCCTGGGGGAGGCAACCCGTACGCATTCGCCGACATGGTTCGCACCTCATCGCTCGCGCTCCTCCGCGACAAGACGCGGAATCTGATGCTCTGCGGCAACTCGACAGAAGAAACGCAGACATACCTCGCCCTCTTCCCGCGGATCCAGAATCTCTGGCTCACCAGCGATTGGGCGCCCGCCACTGGACGGGAAATTTAAATCCCCGCCCACGTCACACACTTGTACTGTGGTCTCTACACCCTCTTCCTGGTGTTACCCTTCACGTCGTTCGCCCACCCCGTGTTCAAAAACGTCACACACCTAGAGATATTCGGCCTCTTTGATTTTCCCGGACTCAACGTAGAGTGGACCGGGCTCGCCGCCCTCCCGCGTCTTACCCACCTGGCGCTCAACTATGTCGACATGGTACTCCTCTGCGTACCACTCCTCGCCTCAATGGCCTCGCTGCGGGCCCTCATAATCCTCAGACCCCCGCCGAACCACAACCATCTCCCAGCCACGTTCGCAGTCCTCGCTGCCGACCCCCGCTTCGTGATGACCACGGTCGAAGACTTTGAAAACGACTGGCAGATGGGTGTATTGACAGGACGAGACTACTGGGCGCGCGCAGACGAGTTTATCGCGAAGAGACGAGCAGGTGAAATCGATAGTGCGTTGCTTGCTCGCCCTTGTTATCTTTTAATTGATCCTGAAAGTCGTGTTCGGTAGGAAACGATTTTTTCCTCCCTGGGGAATGAACGACTTCGGGGGATTTTGGCATTCCTGGCGCCTCTACACCCCCTGCGACTTCAGGTCAATCAATGCAAATTTTGGGCTGGGGGCGGAGCCCCTTATAATTGGTCGTGCGCTTGCCTTCGGCTAAGAACAGCAAACTACAGGCACACAGATACTCGACGAGCCGAGACTACAGATCAGAGCATTAGAGCCTCATTTCCATGGTACCTCGGTTCCACCCGTCCATTGATCGGCGCTCAGCGCCGAGGAGTTCCCCGCTGCGAACCATCATCGTCAATATTCGCCCGTGCCAGACTGCGCCCGCCGCCATCCTCACGTTGGAGGAGCTGAGGGTGCCCCTGTTGAATGTGAGCCACGTATATGACAAAAGATCCATGTGTACCTGGTCAACAGGTGCAGCGGCGGCCAAGGCCCCGAGCATCAAAGCAAGAGCAAGAAATAATTGAGCGCAGGACATTTGGTTGGTGGGAAGTAACTGGTAGGAGTTGGGGAGGAGTCAAGGAGAGGTGAAGTATTTATCCTTCGCAAAACGCGGATCAGACAGTCAGAGAAAACCCCCTTTGGAACACGGATATCCCGGCGGGCGCCAACAAGATGACAGTCCCGATGACAGTGTCCGGCGGGTGATCCCTTGTAATTGCGTGTCCTTGGAACACTTTTAGACTTCGTAACACTCTGACTGTCAAGTTGAGCACTGGTGAGCACTCGCAGAGATCGTCCCCGTCACAGAACTCCAAAGATTCAGAACGATGACGCTGAAGGCCCGAAGTTTTTTTTTTTTGGCGGGGACTCGCAGGGACTCTATGTAGCCAGTCTGTGCACGCCAAGTGCACGCTCCGTTCCGTCGCGCATCTGCTGAAAAAGTCATTCCTTGGGTTTCAAACGGCCGGGAATGGCTTCAAATTGCCACCGGCCGGCACTTTCGGCTTTAATCGGTCTCTCGCCCGATTCCGCGGGTTCGAGCCCGGGTCGGAACCCTCCGCTCCTGCACTGGAAATCCCACACCTTAAACATCTGCACTGCGGACTGAACAACCTCAACAAATGCATCCCCTTCTCCTCGCTCAGCCACCCCCCATTCAGTAACGTTACCCACCTGGAACTTTTTTCCGGCTTTGCACATCAGAACGCCACCCTCGACTGGATGGAGCTCGTAGAGCTCAAGTGCCTCACCCACCTAGCGTTCAACGGCAGAGCCGATGTCAAAGTCTGTGTCGGAATCCTCGCCGCATTCGGGCCTCTCCGCGCCATGCTGGTCCTTAGATGGGTGATGCACCATCTCCGGCTCTTGACCGACCTCTCGTGGTACCAGGTCGTTGCTGCGGACCCACGTTTTGCGATGATCGATGCCGGTGGATCTCGCATCAACTGGCAGATAGGCGCCTTGACAGGACGGGACTACTGGATGCTCGCAGATGAGTTCATCGAGAAGAGACTGTCGGGTGAAATCGCTAGTGAGTTTCCACCTCTTGATGTTGCTGAGGCTGATCCGCGAAATCCGCAGGAGATCAATATTACCTCCCGCCCGAATGAGTTTTATTCTGAGGAGGATGCTGAAGAAGGTTTCGAAGAGGAGTGCGTTTAATTGCTGCGACGATCGTGTATCTAACTCGGGGTTCTTTGTCCGGGTCCCGATTCTCTTCACGTTCACATATATCAATTTGACTCCCATCATGCATGAAAGCTCAACCATTCTTTGCCGAATTCACATTAACCAACGATATATGGCGCTACATAACGGAGCGCGCTGACAGATCCTGAGGCCTGAAACCTGGCCAGCTACTCGATCCTCACACGATCGCCCCACCACCTCAACTGCCGTCCATTAAAAGTCCCAACAACCTCCATATACCTCTCCCTCTCCTCCCAATGCGGCATATGGCTCGACTCCGTGAACGTCACCCTCTTCACGTGCGGGCTCTCCCTGAAGAACGGAACTGCGCACTACGCCTCGTCGTACCACCCGTTCGTCAATAGCGTCGGCACACTAATTTTGAGTGCGTCCAGTTTTCCACCCGCACCATAATGTATTTCCAACGACTTTCACAGAATCCAAAGGTTATCTGTTGAGCATGATACTGACGTAGTACTAGACAGAACGCACCGTGAGACATGGTGTGGGTCTATTCTCGCCATCCCCACTGTCTTACGACCTGGAGCTCGGCGGCCTAAGTTCGCCGACCTCTCTCCATCCGAAAGCGACTGTGCAGTACGAGATCCACGATTAATTTTGCTTGTGATCTCACCTCGTTCATCTTTCCCGTATGTTTTGTTTCAAGGTTTAAGGCAAAGTCCTTAAACTAAGAACTCCTATTATAATTAGCGAGACATGTAGACCGGCAGAAGTAACGCTTGGCTGGGATCACTTTTGCAGCGCCGGACGAGGTGCAATGGAGATGGCATCTGCAAACAATTTAATGTTCTTACCCACCAGCCCGAACCTTCCATGATTTCGCAGTCTGGCGTAATATCCAACTTGCTCCAATTCAACGCCGTGCAGTTCCAGGTAAAAACACTCAGCGCGTTCACCAGACATTCTCTCTATCTAATACACGTACGGCGGCACCGGTATACCATCCTCTACATGAGCCTTATAGTCGAACTCTCCAGTCATCTGATTCTGTTTCGCCCACTGTTGAATGGCCCCAAAGCCGCGGCACGTATGCGGCACATCGGTATAAGCGAACGTCTCGTTGAACCGGAGATCCCACTGGTAGCTGCAGCGTGACCCCAAGTTAGTGAGTGTTGGGGAAAATGGTACGGGAACATACACAATTACACTGGTATCTGCCTGACACATTATCCCGTGTCGAATCCACTCGATGCAGTGGCTGATGTGGTCCGCGGCGCGCTCGGAGGCGGTGATATTCCACTCGGGGTAGTGGGCGGGGTCGAGCGCCTTGCGGACGGTGTTCTGTGTCCGCGAGTGTGAAACATCGGTTAGCTGTGGACGATCGGGGGGTCGAGTAAACACACCAGGCAGTGGAGGTCGTGGAAAACGTCGAGCTCCGCGATGTAGAAACCCGGGTCGCCCGGGATAGGACTCGTCTTGTTTGGGAGCAGCGCGGCCTCCGTTTTGGGTATGCGCGATACCCCAACTATTCGCCTCAGGTCAGCTCATTGTAGGAGGTAAAACATTAGAGAGCACATTGGTAGAGATCCTCCCATGCGACGTCCAACTCATACGACGAAGGCACCTGGAAGGGCGTTTTGTGTTTCCGAAATCCACTAGGGTAGACCTTGATAACGTCGTGCACGACGTGCTGCGCGGGAGCTGCAAAACTTTGAGTACTAGTCGAATTAAACGCAACGCGAGCAGACACACAATAAAGTCGTGGTGGTTTTGGCACCGAAGACTGTCTGAAATGAACGGACACTGTCGCCAACGCGGTTGTTTCAACGAGGACGATGAACAGCAGAGCCGTGACTGTCCGGGAGAATCTGGAGCGACGCGGACTGGGCTGTTTTTCGTGGCCAGGCCCGCTTGGGAGCAGCTGATACGCATCCGACATAGCGAAAGATGATGAGGGTGGGTGAGAGTGCAGGGCTGGATGTAAAGCATGCCGGCCTGGTCCGGCCATGACAACACAGAACAAATTAGCCTGACAACCGCATAGCCAGCAGATGGGCAACCCCGCCATTCCAAGGGCGATGGCAAATCGGGCGAGAGACCGATTAAAGCCGAAGGTGCCGGCCGGTGAAGCCCACGGCAATTGGAAGCCATTCCCGGCCGTTTGAAACCCACGGAATGACCGATGTTTCCCGCCAATGCGGCCAATCCAGGACCTCCGAAATTCCCTTTGGAGGCTAGGTCCCGAATCCGGCCAATCGGCCGATTCTTGTCCGCCAGGATTTTGGCCCAGATTGGCCAAATCTTGTCCGCCCCGGACCTAGCCTACCCAAAAAATCGGTTTTTTCTCCCCGGAACGCTGGATTTGGCCTCCGGGAGCCCGTATGTTGCCTTGCGTTGATTCCCACGTCCGTTTGCCATTGTCTAAAATAGTTTGAAGCAATATACGGTATTTATTACTTTTCCTCGTCGGTATCATCGTCGGAGGCGATTCCAGATCGCTAGGACGACCACGCTGCCGCACGAAGCTTGAGATACACGAGGAAGGGCTTTACAAAGTGGCACAAATGGGGTAGCAGCTGGGGTTGAGCCAGGTCGAGCCCGAAGGCGATGATATCTGTACTGAATATTAGATAGTGTTTTAACAGACACACTTTTCTTTCGGCACTCCCAGCGGTACCTTATGATAAAAACTTGGTGGGTTTGGCGAGCATGAAGCTGACGACGGCGGTCCAAAAAAAAAAGGAAAAAGGTGGGATTCGAACGAGCGTCCACAGCAATACAAAGTCTGAGTGAGAGTGTTAGTCCACTCAGTCATAAGAATCTGATGTATAGACAAATGGGTCGGGATATATCCACCCAAGAGCAGGTATTCTGTCCGCCAACGGACCAAGCATTTTCCTCGGCGAGCCCCGATTTTGTCCGCCCTGAACCTAGGTTTGGGGCCCAAAATCCCAAATTTTCGTCTGCCGGCGGACCTATCCTCCAAAGGGATTTTCAGGGGTCCTGCCAATCCCTAGCGAAGCTTCGGCTATCTTCGTCACGTCGCTTAGCCACGGCAACTTAGCCACAGCCCGTGGAGCGCCAGCAAGGTGATGGCTAAGTGTTCGGCTAGGCTGCGGCGAGCCTTCGGCTAGCCTCCGGCTAGCTGGCGGCAGTGCCTGTGGAGCTCTGCCGTGGGCGTCAGCCGTGGCTAGCCGCATGGCTCCACAGATGGACGGCGAGGCTCCGCTGTGGCTAATGGGGGCTTGAATGCAGTGATGCACAATGTTGGTGACATAGCCTCCCTTCTTGATCTGATACCACAACATCGCGCCTCTCAACGCTTCCACCTTGGGTTTCGCATTCCCAGCGCCTCTGGAGATGGGATCCCATCAATCTTCTCGACTAGTTTCCGGTTTGATACTGCTATTATTCCCTAGGCTCGGGGCGTGGAATATCGCCCTTGATTGGCCCTTGAGCTCCTTCGAGAATATAAAACAGACATAAGGGGAATTCTGGCGCTTATTCAGCTTTCTTTTGTGGGATAACTCTGGAGCAACTGCTATCTTACCGTGCAACATTTCTTTGAGGCTTGATCCGGCCGCTATCACTTACATTAGCAAATCACTCTGCGTCACCGCCGACTCAGAGTTTATTTCATGCGTCATGCTTCAAACCTGGAACGAGTGCAACTGACTTCTCGGGTTCTCAAGAGCTGATGATCCGAATTCAACGAGTCCGACGCGGCGCGAAGGGGACGTCGCGGGAGAATATTTGCCGTGGAACCAATAAGCGCTGCCGGTGTCGATGCGCCGACGAAACAACTTGGGCTTCGGTGCTTCGGTGAATTGAGGCGGCGCTCAGACGTCTTCATTGGGCACATTGCGTTCAGAGGAAGAAACTTGGGCCACAATGAGCAATTCCGGTCTCCTGACAGGTGTGCCTTCCCAGTGCCATTGGTTGTACTCGAATCTCAACGAGATGAGCCTGATGTTCCAATTGGAGAAACGACGGCAACGCGCTTGACATAAATCAGAAGATCGTAAGCCAGTGCCAACTTCTCCCAAAAACACCAAGCCGAGTTTTTCTTTTCCTGGTCAAAACGCGCCGTCTGCTCTCAGTTGCAACGCCAATGATTCATGCGACCGGTACTGTGCAAATTTAAACGAACACGAATTAACGAGTCTCTGAAGGCCATTAGGATTTTTGCCACAGCTGAAAAGACGCGGCTCGATGCGACAGAGCCACGTCCCGGGAGAATGATCGCCGTGGAACACGTTCCGAGACCGAGCGCCCAGGGGTTTCTGCAAGAGCGCATACATCTTGGGGCATGAATTTAGCTGGAGTCTCGCAACTCTGAGCATAAACAAAATTGTCACGTATTGAGCCCGAAATATTTTGGGACGAGCATCCATCGTCGCTCCAATTCCAAATTCAAGGCCCACGTGAGCAATGGGCATGAAATTCCAAGATCCATCCCTGGTGAATAAAATGCGGTTCACGTCACTCACATTAATGGTCAAGCCTGGGATGCCGGAAGGTAGAAGTCCTGAATCTTGAACACCTGGTGTTGTTTCATTAGTCCTAATTTGTCGTTTGGATCCGACGGGCCGCTACTGCAACCGCTTGATGTGCCACCATCTTTTCAGTCTTCTAATGCACGTCCGTGGCAGTGCTCCGAGTCGCTGTCGTTAACAAGCGTCTAAATGAGGGTCACGGTAGCGCCGGCCATCTTTCTCTGAGTAAAGGTCCGCGGCAAACCACAGTAACAATTGCGCAGGCCAGCGGTCCAGGCTGTAGCCCCAATTCTCCCCAAATGGTCTGAGGGACTCGGAATTCAAGTCATAGAAGCTGCGCGCTAGACCATCTTGGGCGTCTGTCAAAGATCCATTGGAACCCCTGATCAATCTAGGGTTCGGTTTCAATGCTGTAGCGCTTACAGCTGTTACAGTGCCAGCATCTCAGGGAGCTATCAATGTGATTCGGGGTGTCAGTGGCACTGTTTAAAGCATGATTTTACAGGTTATATGTGACTCTCATCAAGGGCGGGTTAGATGAGATCCAAAATTGTCAACCATTGGCGGATAAAACACCGCGACAGCGGCTGCAGTCCGGCTCTGAGTCCGAAAATGTCCTCCAAGTCTGCTATCGATCAGATTCGTTTCAAGAATATTGTAGCCTGCCTCAATACCGCTGTGACCACTGTGGAACTAGTTTCGAAGGGCCTGAAGACACCGTTCTTGGAATCCATCGTGACCACTGTCTGCTCTCTCTTGACCGCTGCACAGGTAATTTGTTCAGGATAAATCTCTCATCGTTACTGACTGACAACTCATAAACACTCAAAAAGAACAAGGAGGAGTGTGTAGAAATGGTCCAGAAGATTCACCAGCTCCTCTACGCGATCATTTAAGTTCACACAACTTCGAACACTGGCGGCGAATTGACGCCGAAATATTGAACTATTTGGGTCAATTCACCAAGTAAGTCTGTCGGGTTTTACTGAGTCATCGCATTTATCGATTTCTTAGAACACTCCAGAAGATCCACACCTTTGTGGAAGCTCAGCAGGGGAAAGGGGGCATCAAACTGTTTTTCCGACAAGCTGAAATGAGCACCTTGCTCACGAGCTGTACTGCGGGCCTTGAGGAAGCACTTGATGTTTTTGAGGTAATTTAAATCAATTTCGGGATGTGAGTGTGATCCACCAGTTTTAACTCACAACAGGTGAATCGCGTTGATGTCACAGATATCGTGATGATGAAACAATCTGCACAACGGGTACACGACTGTAGCATACATTAGACTGATGTATGTAGGTGCAGTACCCGTAGGTTCCTCATTGGGACCACCGCGGTATATATCCTCCTCCTCCTCCTCCTCCTCCGAGGAAGTTACGATAACTTTAGTATCGTTCTTTTCTAAAATCGATCGAGGGGCGTTTCCGCGACCTCGAACTTTGATGGGAGATTATCCGCCGAACGGACAATAGGGGCTGTGCTATTGGATATAGTGGCTGTGTTGTATGGAATTTAGGGACAGCCACTAAGGCTCCTTCATTTTTTGTGATACTTTGATGGCCGATTATGACCGCATTTGTCAGGAATTTCCGGTCAATTCTCGTGAGGGTTCGAGCCGCTCCTGTCACTGAGGTATTTATTTTACGGTCACACCCAAAGAAATTACCAGGTGACCTTGCACTTGACAGTCTTCCTAACCCTCGCCCTCGAGTCCACCATCTCATTGGTCCGGTTTTTTGTACCCATTTGCATTGAGATCCGGAAACACGTCAATGTGAGGCGGTTGGCCCGATCGGGCCAACCGGCCGAACATTGAGCGCCCCTACTACCTATTGCCTTTGCCCATTCCACCCCTGGAATGGGTCGGCTCCGCGGTTTTTGAGGAGTTGCCTCCAATTTTTTGGGAGTGTCCTCGGCGCCTGGAATCTGGGTTTATTGGTCTCTTCAGTGTTTTTTTTTAACCCATCATTGAGATATAGGTCGCTCTTTGTGCGGGTTCGCCGTTGCGAGAGCGGTTTTGAGGAGTGTCCTCTGATTTTTCGGCGTGACCCGTGGGTCGAATGGAGAACACTGGCTGCGCAAAAAAAGAAAAAAAAAAAATTGGACAGATCCAACGCTACGGCGGGATCAAGGTCCGAAACCGTTGATTTCACGGTGGGCCGTCCTGTAAAGTTGTGGGCGCAGTCTTCTGACATGCCCACAGCCGGCCAAATATTTTCAGATTTTTCCGGCAAGTATCCCGCCCGCTGATGCGCCCTCGAATTTCCTTTTTGGGAACCCCCGGCGGCGGGCTGCCCGCTACGGGGGCGCTTTTGAGGAGTGGCTTCCGATCTCTCGGCGTAATATTCAGGGTACATATGCGAGCCGTTGGAGCACAAACCCCACCCTAGCTGTATTGGCCCGATCTGATGCGAGCCCGTTGCAAAAATTCAGTCCTCCATGGAATCTTGGAATCACAAGATTTCGGTATGTATGTGCAGCCCTGCTTCCCCTCTACAACTTTTTTGTACACCCCCTACACTTGTGGTGGTAGAATCCAGGAGTAGGAGAAACGTCTGGGCATAGTAAGTTTCGCTAAAATCCGACAGGACAAAGGTGTTTCAGATGCAACCCACAGGGAGGTCTGGGTAAATTACACGTGCCCCAGCGGATTTCCTTGCCTCAGGGCTGAATTATTTTCGATGGAAGTTATAGATGGTAGGATGCGCCCCGGGGACTTGAAACTATCTCTCGGAGGGTTATAGATCCATGGTGAAAAAAACGGGGAATAATGGAATAATCCCCAGGAAGCACCCAATTCTTGCAACATGATCTGCACCAAAGGTGCAGACGTTGCTACCGAATCCGAAGAGACCTAAGGGTTTGAATGAGAATTTCAGGAGTTATAGACCAAGTTACGACAGAGGGGGTGGCGTAAATGCAATATTGCCAGCCCTAGAACGAGGACGCCCAGCGTCTTGGCGCCATGGTCATCCGACATATATCACTGGACTGCCGATGATGAATGTATTGCTCGCTAATGTAACCAGGAACGCCGATCGATTGAAAACTGTACAATATCTCGGGATTTCCGCTGCGCACATCCACGCCCCTTGCATTCATCTAATATGCATGCCACCAAGAAATCAATCAATCGAGGCTCAGACACTGCCACAAGACTGTAGGATTTGTTGATTAATGCCCGTTCTCGCAATGAAATGTGGAATGAGAAACCGATGTGCACATGGGTCTTGTTCTATGCAATACGTCCCTTCGACGCAGTTCAAACACCCTTTATATGTCAGGCCGCCGCACCTGCCGATTGCATGCGTTCAGACAAGAGAAAAAACGTAGGGGCAGGAAACGCACTGTCCGAATTCAGGGACGGAACATTCCGTTTGCGCGATGGTCGAAGCAGCGTAGAAGCTGATGAGGAAGGCGATGGATAGACGGGATAGGTATGCCATCTTCTTTTCTTCTGTTTGTTGAGATGTCGCCTAAAGCCAGACCCTTCTATTTATCGTGAATTCCGCGCCAAGATTATTGATACTAGTCGATGTCCAACACGCCATGTCAGCAGCAGACTTATTGAATTTTTCTTGGCTTGATGAATGTGCACCAGGCACAAGCAACAGTGTCGTAAGAATTCTGCCAACGTGGACCTAGGCCAATATTTTGCCGTACTCCAGTAATATCAGCGGCTGGGATTAAAATTTCACACCATATTGTATGCAATATTACAGCTCGCTGCAAAATTAATGAGACTTGCCGAGAAATTGATGTGCCGATTTCCCCCCCCCCCCCCTGATTGCGGGGGCATTTCTGGGCCGCTCGACATGAAACCAGGCACGTTCGAATCGCCGTAAGCGGGGCTTTTATATGGTCCCACATTTGTATTATGTTGGAAATACAACCCGTGTTCATGTTCAATTTCCAATTGAACCTCTATATCCAATTCCACGATGCAACATATTTCCCATTCATGTTATATTTCACCGTCTCCTTGTTTCAACACTGCCTATGGCTCCCAGACCGCATGGAATACATAGCTACAATACCAATTACTTTATGACCCATAGGTACGAGCCTTGTATAAATACCTACTAGTCTCTCCAATAAATTCAGTCTGTTCTTTACTTGCGAACCCCCATCAATTTAAACTTCCCATAGGTCATGGGCCCCCAACCACGCATCTAAAGAAACCAAAGAAAATCCTCGCCACTTTGATCGTCCTCATACCGCACCTTCTGGCCGAATTATATTTCACATTCACACCCATCCCCAACAATGTCTACCACAACCTCCACCCGACTCGGTGATGACTTCTTGCGTATTCCAAAGCTTGAAGTCACCGGCACGAACTGGGTCATTTACAAAGACCGGTTCATGTAGGCGGTAGATGCTCGAGGTCTCACTGAGCATCTTGAAGCGACTGCAGCGGCACCAGTGGGCCCACTTTTGGCCATTCAGGGAACACCCGCAGTGTTGACCGCGGCCCAACAAGCGCTTGACACAGAGTGGAAGAAGGAGATGAAACTATGGCAGCAGGGCGAAGCGATTGTCAAACAACAGATCGCTGGAACGATCCCAGACTCATTGTTTATGAAGATCCGTAGCAAGGCAACAGCCAGCGAAATTTGGACGGAGCTCGGCAACGAATTCCAAAAGAAATCTCGCATGATCTCCGCAGACTTGCGCTGCAGGCTTCAAGAGGAGCGCTGTGACGAGCATGGCGATATACGCGCTCATTTCACCAAGCTCAGGACCATGCGCGAAGATCTCGCAGCAATGGGTCAACCCCCGTCTGAGGACGATTTCTACGCAATCATCCTCGGCTCCCTACCCTCCTCATTCGATCCCTACATTTCCGCCGTAAGCGCGACCTCCAGCGTGCTCGGAACCACCCTCACCGCCAACGACCTCATGCTCACCGGTACCGATGAATATGAACGCCGACTTCTGAAGAAGAACGGCAAGAAGGACAACAAGGACGTCGCCTTCTACTCCAATAATGATTCTTCCGGTGGGAAGGGTCAGTCCGGAGGTTCCAATTCAAAGAACGCCGAGTGCTTCAAGTGTAAAAAGAAAGGTCATTATAAAGCGGATTGTTGGGCCGAAGGCGGCGGTAAAGCTGGTCAAGGGCCATGAGGAAAAGGCAAGGGAAAGGTCAAGGCAGCTGCAGCAGCTGCAGCGGCAAAGGCTGAGGAAGTCGCCACGTGGATGGCCCACGCGGAAGCCAACGTGTTGGACTTTGTTGAGCAAGGTCTGAACGTTCGGGGGACTACAATAGCGATGAGGAATACTCACTTGAACTCTACGACGCCCCCATTGGCTCCGACGATTTTTCAACGGCCTGCCTGATGAAGATCTCGAAGAACTTAAATACTCTGCGGAGGACGAATACGCTGAGATGCCTGAACTGCAGTCAGTGTCAGACAGCGATTCAGAGGGCGAATCTACCGACTCGGATTCCGATTTGGATGGGGACTTTACCGACAACGACTCGGATAGCGATGAGTCCATGCCCGACCTCCAGCACGTTTCAGACTCGGAGGACGAGGACAGAGACTCGCCTGGCCCCAGCAACGCGAGCGACAGCAGTTCCGAGGGAAGGGATGGTTCATTCGAATGGATCGAGCCGATCTTTATCAAAGATACGACAAGCTCCGTCTCCAAACCAAACGTGCGAGCCGGCGGCGTCAATGCGACTGATGGAAATCAAGGTTACTCCCATCGTTGGTGCGTACAAGACATCCTTCAAAAGAATTCTTGACGCGGGCTTATCACCGTTTGGTACAGTGATATACATGTCACCCTTGCCAATTGCGCTGAAGGACCTCTTGTCCGTGGCGGTGATGGATCTAGGAGCGATGTCGACTAAATTCAGGAATCGCGCACGATTACCCGAAAAATGCTTGGATGCCCCCGAATCGTACAAATCTATGTCGATTAGGGTATTCCCCGGCGTGTCCGAGGTGAGCATTGCGGAGTCGAACGAGGTTGTGTAAGCTTCCTCGATTCCAATTGGCAGTTGTTGCAGGATTCCATCGCTGAGCGCTTGCGTATCAAGAGCTGCTTGAGTAGGTGCGCGAACCAGATACTCATGGATGTTTCCTTCGTTCGAAAACCTGTCGGGAAAATCAACGAGAAGGGAGGACTTTACCGTGTTTTCACTCCGCATGCCAAACCCGCACCTGAATTAGCCTTTTTTTTTTGCCGCTCCGTTCTGAGGATCAAAACGGATGGCTGTGTCTAAGACATAGCCACCAGTGGCTGTGGCACGGACGTTTTGACTCTTAGAACAGAGCGGCAAACATATAAAGGGGACTGCAGAGAGGGACGCGAGATCGAGGACAAGGCGGCGGATATTGGCAGAGGGCACATCCTTCTTGATCGCCTCTTCCGAGAGTTTCAACCTGTGGACGGCTTAATAATAGCGCGCGGTTTATTACAAGTAAAATACCTCTCAGCGTCGGGGCCAGTGATAATCACAAGATTGGCGTGCTTTGCGATGGCACGAGCTGCGTTGAGGCCGATGCCGTCGATTGAAGTGCCTGTAACAAGATCTGGCGAAAATCAGACAACGATGCATCGCTATTTCGTCCTGCAACTCACCATTTTTGCCCTGAATTTCGGTTGCGAAGACGGCGACAACCTCGTCGGCGGTGGTGGTAGATGAGAAGGTGGGCAGCGACATGATGGAATTGTAATTGGGAGAAATTGTAATCTTTCGGACAGCTTTATAGCTTGCCAGCGCCAGGGTATCGTTCGGAACCGAAGTTTCATGTCAGATATCCCGGATACTTCCCGAACCCGGCGTTCGTAAGCGGGACTGTGCAGTGTAATAATGCTACCCACCTGCCTGCCTACCAACCGTCGGCTACGTGGGTTTACACAGTCTGCTGACCGAGCTCCACACAATAGCCCCGAGCAATGCGCCTTCCGCGCTCGAGTTTTTGGGCGGCGCTGACTGAGCCTCACTAACAGGTGCACGTGTATCAGGAGAAATTACCCCTAGCGACACATCTATCGGACCCTGCCTGACTCACCCTGACTCCAGAATTTGTTTCGTGCGGCTTTCATGATTCATCGGGATTTTGAGGCAAGGGAAGTTTTGGCGTTTGAAAGTGGAAATTGCGACCAGGGGTTTCGAAGCCTAGGCAAATGAGGGTAAGGGTACTCCCAGGGAAGGTGGTGTTGAGTTGGTGGGAGAGGAAGGAGAAGCCGAGGCGGAACACGGTGTAAGCGGGGACGGATTATCGTGAGTCAGAGACATGAGGGGGCGTGGCAACAGAGTATGTTGCGAAAAAAAAAGGCGCGGTCACGGTCGTACTGTAACCCCGGGGCTATCATTTACATCCAATGAGGAGGAGAAAGCAAAAAGACGCACCAGTTCGTAAAAAGCCAGTTCGTGCTCGACGCGTCAGCGTGCCGTGGCTGGGCCTCCGGGTTCGCATTTACGTAGGAGCTGAGGCTGCACGGTGCACCATGAAAGTGAAAGCGAAAGTTGATTGAAAGCAAATTGAAAGTGAAAGCGGAGGACAGAGCACACGGAATTCGGCGACTGAAGTCGCCGTGATCCGAGGACACCACAACAGGGCCAAAGCTCGGTCTTTCCGCTTACCTGCTGCGACTCGCTGTGGCAGCCACTATCAACCTGGTTTCTCGGATCCCCTTGGACTACTCCCTTCTCTTCCACCAGCCTCGGTCGAAAGAGGTCCTCCACGTGGCGCAATGCTGGCGCGCACTCTCGCATCCCGCCTACGGAAGCTCAGCGGCTCGCTCTGCCCGACGCGCAGCGCCCCCCGCGGCACGTCGCGGCAAGCGCAAGGCTCCGCCTCGACCAACGCCAACGCAAGCGCAGCTCCGTGTCTCGTCCCCCCCGCCGCACCCCCAAAGCGTGGGAGGCGTCGATACCCGCCCCGCAGCTTCGCGCGCACTCCCACCTCGCACCCCGCGCTCCTCTACGACGTGCTGGTAGGAGTATCACCCCGCCCGCAAATGAACACACCCGCATCCTCGTCCTTTCATCCCTGCCGCGGTGCATCCCCGTCGCGCGCACTCCACCCTGCACCCGCGCGAACTCTGCGCCTCCTCTACGACGTCGCACCGCCGCCTGGGAAGAAGACCCGCGGCCGGTCTCGTAGCGCGACCTCATCGCAGATGGCACCGTGCGCTCGTGCGGGAGATGGGAGGCGGGAGGCGATGCCGATGTCGATGCCGATGCGGCGGGGACGGTGACGCTAGGAGGGTGCGCATGGAGGTGCGCATAGAGTTGCGCATGGAGCGGAAGCGGGTGCGGTGCGTGGTGCGGGGTGCGACCCGCGCCTCGGATGCACGGAGGGCGCGCGCGGGGTGGGGGGGAGAGACCGACATCATGCGCAGAAGGGCGTCGGCGCAGGTCGCACTTCCAGGGAGGGAGGTGTAGATGACGATACGGCGCTGGTAGGTGGGGGCCGCTACTGGCGTCGGCGCAGGAGCGGGTGGTGGTGCGGATGGGGATGCGGCCGCGTCTCGGAAGGAAGGGGGGCGCAAGAGGGAGGGAGCGCGCGAGTCTTCGGCGGCGGTGGGACGAGTGAATACGCGGACATCCTAGACAGAGGCGGATTGGCGCTGCGAAAGACTCGTCGGCGGGGGTTGGCGTCTGGTGCAGTTGCCGCGCAGGGAATGCAGAGCGCAGAGGGAGCCGCAGAGCGCGTCTCGTTGGGTATGAGCGCGGCGTCGAAGGGGGGGATGCGGCTGCTGTCCGAGCGCGCGGCGCACGGATCGACGTGGGTGTAGGGATGAAGTAGTGCGTCGGGCGATAGGGTGGACATCCGCGGCGCTGCTATCGGTGCACCTTCGCTGGCGTGGACGTGGACGTGTCGTTAACTTCGGGATGGAAGGGGGATGGACCCGGCTCGCGGGTCGTCGTTGGGCATCTGTGCAGCTTCGACGAGGGAGGGTGCAGGAAGGGGTGCGCGTGGCGGGGAGGGGGCGGATGTGGGCGCTGTCGGGCGCGCGGGGCACGGATTCAAAGCTGCATGCGTACGGACGCCACCGCGCTCCGAGTAGGGGGCCTCGTCGCTGCTGTCTCTGCGGACGTGCACTTGTCGTCGTGCTCGGAATCGGAATGGAAGAAGCGGGGCGGGGGGTAGAGGCGCTTGCTGCGCGCGATCCTCTGGCGCTGAGAGCGCGGGACGCCGTGGCGGCGGCGTGGCGGCGGCGTGGAGGGAGAGAGAGTCGGGTGGCAGCATGGAGGGCTACGGTCGGGGTGCGGGAAGGACGTCTTGGATCATGGCGAGGGAGAAGGTCGTCTCCGGGAAGGAGAGAAGACACCGTGTACGCGCCAAGTGTCGTCCATGAGGACGCGATTTCGTTTGATAGCAGGAGCCGGGGTGGTGGAGGCGGCGAGCCAGTGTACTCGCGCAGCCGTATTCATCACCCCTCGTCTTCCTCCCGTGATCTCTCCATCGCCCATCTGTGTCTGTGAAGTGGCGTTGTGAGTTCTAAGGGAAGCAGTTAGCGTCCGCCTCTGAGGTGAGGGGGAGCGAAAGATCATGCACGACGAGGTTTAGCGACCTTGGGGCGGTGTGCGCGTGCTGATCAGCGACAGCTGAAGAGATCGCTATGGGCAAAGGCGGCATCGGGGCCGAGGGGTCCTACGGTCTATACAGCGAGGTACAAGTGTTCGTATAGAGCGTCTGTCTACGAGAGACTAGTCCTACGGCGCGGTGTGAGTAAGACGAAGGTTGAAGGGTGAAGAAAAAAGAAGGAAAAAAGAAAGATGTGGTTGGACGATGCGGGGCAAAGAATAAGACAGAACGTGGAGGACAGATTGGAGAGGAGAATGGGAAGGAAATGGGGGGGATACGGAGGAGAAAGGTGGCACAAGAGGGAGAACCAGTCCAGGATTAACGAATTCGCGTGGACTAGGATGGACATCGGCATCCGTGCAAACCAAGAAAACGGGATTTTGAAGTAGAGAAAAACGACGGGAGAAGGGATAGATCGCGGCAGGGGTGTAGCCGCGATTACACGGACGAAATGGTAACCCACCGCCGTTGTGAGTCGTCTACATATTCCTTTCGTCCAGCCCTAGTCTGCCGGTCGGTCCTGCACAAATTCAAAAGCCCCTCCTCATTAGTGACATACCGAATGGACTAGGGGAAGTGCGCACAATGGATTTGGTACATAGATGTTTGACTAGCGCTGAAAACAGCGAGCGAATCCACTCGAGAGCAGGGAGTTGGCAGGAGCAGGAAGAGGACGGAAGAGAAGGCAGGTTGTTGGGATCACGGGCACGTGCAGGTGCTCGGTCACGTCGCGTCGAGGCGAGCAGGGCAAGTGCAGCGCATTTCCGGCTTTTCAGAACCACAGAATCGACGAACTAGAAAACATTTCAGTCTTGCTAAAAACAATTGTCTTCGAGGTTGTCATCAAGCACCCGCTCGGGTTGAACCGAGGCCTCCGCCGCGGCTGGAACCGAAGGTACCGAACTGGGTTTTGGCGCCATCTTTTTCGGATGCGCACCATGTGCTACCGGTGATTTATTTATCTACTGAAAGGCTGTATAAGCCTTTGTCCCCCTCCAGGAAATGGGGAGACATGCACGCTCGACGTAACCGAATCAAACCGAATTGCAACCAACGGATGATGTATTACTTGGATTATTTCCCAGAGCGACACTACTCCATCGCTACTTCCTCCAATATGGTTACGTTCTGTCGATTGAGAGAGAAAGCTTAATGACGCCGCGGCGTAGCCTCCCAACCCCGCGTACAATCAACATCTCGCCGTCGCGACTCGCGAGGAGCTGTGTGACTCGCCTTGCGTCTATGAGCCCTGGATCTCATTGACAATTCTCGATGAATACGAAGTCGTGCGCCGCGACGAATTCGGTTGTGCGCCGCGACAAAATCCTTGGCACGTCACTGAAGTCAGCCCTTACGCGGCGACGCCTTTCTTTGTGTACCTAGAGTCTCTCGGTGTGCAAATTAACGGCCCGGACCTGGACAAAATCTACAAGACCCTTGCTCGTTCCCCGCCGACGGAGACGGAGATTCCGTTCCTCGGATGCGGATGCGGATCAATCCGTTGCCGCCTAACTCGCGTGTTTCAAGTTCTAGCGGTGTCCTGTGCATCTCCATTGCCGTCCGGGCTTGCTATAACACCTGCGATGTGATATGGGTCTTGGCCGCCTTTGGATTTCGACTCACTCGCTGGTGCTAGATCTTTGACTCCTCCGACATTATGTTTCCACGAATGTAGTCAAAGATCGCCCGGGCCTGTTATAACGCCTGCTTCGTTGCTTCCAAAACCTATTACTTCTATGTTCCTTGATTCTGGAGTGGATATAGATTCCCTCTTTGGTCCTGACCACGGTCATCTGTTTACGGCTGATCTGTTTACGGCTGATTTCATACCACGCACTCATGATTTCGACACATTTGAAATCCAGGAACAGCATCAAAATTACAGTATAAGTAAGCTCCGAGTTTAACATCTACATCCATCCCGACACCTAAGATGTCCTGTCCTCCAAAGGGTCTCACATATCTGGTCGACTTTCAGAAAAATGTGCTGGACAATTCAGGTTCCCGCATGGTCGCAAACAATCCAGTGATTTCTTATATTACCAATTCTCCGCCGTCTTCGAACCAGATGGTGAAGTCATCTGCCATCGACTCGATGTGTGGCTCATCTCCCCGTAGTGGCAATTTAACTTCAACGTCACGACTGGCTTATACACCATTGGGAACGGAGTCGGCGGCGGAAATACAACATTCTTGTCGTATCCCGCGGCCACCACCCCCGGCATGCTCACAACCTCTGATCAAGCAGCTGTGCAGCCCGGCAGCCAGGCACTGAGCTTTATTGTGGCCTGCACCGCTGACAGCAAAAGCGCGGTGTGCGTAAAACAACTTGCCATACATCTAATGATCCTGAACGTCTTCAGCCTCTTGGACGCTGTATTCGAAAACGCCTTGACGTCCTGGGCTTTGCAACCGGCCTCACCAGCCACTCCGGTAAATGAAATACTGTAGAATATTCATCGTTGATTTGATACTCCCCTCAGGTTACCTATGAGGCATTCACCAACCGGCCGGAACAATTCTGGACGTTTTTGGATTGAAGTGGTGACGGAGTTAAGGATTTGAATATTGAAAGCTCAACCTGTCGTCGGCATCGAGGGAAACTGCGGATTGAAACACGAGCGGCAGCTCAACCAGCTGCCACATCGAAATTGTACTTGGATTCTGTGTATCTTCGGAAATCATTTCGCTGGAGGTTATCGTAGATGGAGCATCCAACTGAAGCGACCGCACTATTTTGCATCCACTCGTGGTACCCCTCGACTCGCAATTGCCGAGGCGAGGGGGACTCGGGATTCGAATGACGGATATAGGCACAGCGCTGGCTCCTCAATTAAGAACTCGTTCTAGTCAGGAGCGTAATGTTAGGTATCTTAATACAAATGTTTGCGGCCTAAACTGGATTGTATACGTCTCGTTTGAGACTTGGCAAAATCTAATCTCCAATCTAATTTTTAAAAGTCCGAATCCAAGTCCACAAAACTTCCGGTATCAAGGCGCGTTTCGCCAGGAATAAAATGCAATGTATAGAACAAAGAATAAACACTCTCAAAGTGAGTTCCGAATAAGAGTTTAAAGTCCGTCGGTATCCCTGTCGATACTTGGCATTTTAAATTAGGTTTAGAGGCGGCTGAAATGTGAAATATCGAGTACAGTGATTTGGGATTTGATCCACTCCGTCGGGCTAGGGATCTGAGGCTGTGTGAACAGCTTGAGAATGGAGTTGACGTTGTCGATGATGTTGGCGGCGCCCTCGACTCGTCAGATAACTCTGAATCCACGAAAAGCCATCGCCGGAGGGAGAGTTTAACGAACGCCGAACTGAATGCAGGAAGCATCTGTAGCGCACGGTGCGCACCGTGGTTTTTTCTCGGTCGACAGGTCGACGCGTTGTTCAAATCTGCGTTTAATTGCACTGAATTCATTCACCGAACCCCCGGACGATACGTTTGTGTCCTACGTAGTCCCTGACTTGGAATAACCCGAAACCCATTTGTGCGAGGTGAAGGCGGTTGTAAATCAAAGGTAGAAAGTGCCTGTAGCACATTGTGTGCGTCCACACTAGTTTCGCTCCCCCAAACGACTTCAGTGGAAGGTGCCCGTTCGATTCGGGCCGGGCGCGTAAGCATAGAAAGCTGGGTATTTTTTGTTTCCGATAGGGAGGCTGCGCGCGGGTGAGTCAAATCGAAATTTAAATGGAGGGAACGTCGGGCCATTGGAGGTGGTGGCAGATATGGCGGAGTTGTGTGCCGTTCGGGAAATACTAGATATCCGTTGGTTGCATTGAATTCAGGCTTTCAGCTACCGGAAATCAAGCGTGGCTATTCCTAGTCCCGATGATCCAGGTCTTATGAAGGGCTTGAATGTATAAATAAATTACCTGTGGCGCATGGCGCGCAACCGCCAAAAGCAGCCTTGCACCCAGTTCGGTTCCAGGTGCGGCTGAGTCCCGGTTCAACCCGAGCAGGTATATGAAGCCGACTGTGAATCCTTTTATAAAGTTTTTTTGTTGTTGTCCCTACGCGGTTCTGGAGACTGGGTTCCTAAGCACGCGGAAACGCGCTTTAGTTCTCGATGCGACGCGACGGAGGACTTGCACGTGCCCGCGGGGAGCACAACATGGCACAGCAACCTGCCTCCTCCTCCTTGAAGGCTGCTCTTCGCTCGGTGTCCTCACACGGTGGGCAATTGCCTGTCATGTTCCATGGGAGACCGGTCAGTCATCGGCCGTGTCACCGCGCGGTCACTGGCGCTGTCGTGTTCTTTTTGATGCTCCACGCCCCTCTCTCTTGGCCCTCGTCCCGAGAGCAGTATTTGGGACCAGATACGGGACTCCAGGTATCGAAGATGAATGGAGGCGCTGTATTTTGGCTGTATTTGGTCGGCGCTTCCGAGTCTCCGGGGCTTCGACGACGTATATAGCGGTTCCATCCGCAAACAACTCCACAACAGAGTGTTGTTCGATGCATTTTCCCGCGTCAATCACAGTCTGAGTGGACTTCTTATCCGGAGGTCCGGGGCATGTCAACTCAAAATTTGAATGCCGGGGTTGAAACGAGTTGGGGGGGAGGCGTACCCCGAATTCCGCTTCATGGCCTCGTATAAAAAACCGAACGCGCTGGGTGATCGGTTAAATAAGAATAACCGGGACACCTTCAAAGCCTTCCACGAATGATTTGCATTGAATGTTTACTTCTCTTTTTTCTCAATCCTCTGTCATGCATCGCCTCCGCGCCCTACCGGGCACGTCGGCTCACACGCCATTCGGATTTCGAAAAAATACAGAGTCTTAAAAATATTCTTTCATCTGTCATTTCCGAGCTATATACTTGAGTCGGTTCGTTAGCATAGAATGCTACGAACAATACGACACGCGCAAAGCTTACCGTACATTTTTCCCGAGTCTCTGACCAGACTCGCCAATACTACGCGGCCACCTTGACGGGTTGTATTTCGGATTCACTCATGCTCACCATGATTTCCGAACCAATGGAACACTAGCATTGAAAGGAAAAAGAGCTTAGGTGAAGGGCAATGCTTGACGAGAGGAAAGCGCGTTGAGTCTCACCAGATTCCGCGACTCTTGTCTTGGCTTGAGCTTATTTGGCGCTAAACGCGCTGGTAAACAATCGGCGTGGTATACAAGGGACACAGCCACCTTATAACAATTGTAGCGCGCTTTGCGGCAGAGCCCACTAATTAAGTATTTAACTCAGTGCTACATTGGAGAAAATTAGCCTTTACTTACTTCACGGACCCGGTAAGGCTCCAACCATTTAGTTTTTGTTTACGCTCGGGCGTAAACTAAACGGAAACAGTGCGAAAACAATTTAAAACAGCTTAAAACAGTTTATAAACAGTATTTTTTAGAGGCTGTACACGCTATATGGGTTACTTACTGCAGACCATGATATTAGTAGCCCAAGAACCCCGCCTTAATCTACATCTTGGCAAGCATCACCTTCATGATCGTATCTGAAAAACTGGTCAATCTCAATCACGCCGCCAACCAGAGGAGTATTGTCAGCAGATTCCGAGTCCACCATACAGACATTAACGAGGAATGCAGCGGTGGATCCGGGACGCAGACGAGCAAACAATTCGATGCCTCGCGGAAGCTTGATGCGTGCAGATACAGAACTCAGTGTCAATAACATTCCGATGTGCGGCGCTGTGTGCTTCGCCGTTAGCAGCATCAGTGACACTGGAGGAAGGTTGTTGATTTTGGCGGGCTTTTTAATAGTGGCCTGGCTAAGGTCGCGCGAGGGGTGCGTCAACAACTTTGCGAGTGTGAGAGGTGAGACGTGTCCAGTCACAGATATCACGAGTTTATGCGCCAGGTGGCGCCAAGGATGAGTCAAGGTATTGTGTAATTGCTCGTAATTGTTTCACGGCCATCGGAGGCCGACAGGGGGTTTTCATTGCAGCCCAGGCAGGCATAGGCGAAGTGAGCGGCGAGTGACAGCAGAACAAACCAGTGATTTGTTGATCCGGGCACCCAAGAATTACAAGATAGCCGCATTATGCACCTAATTTGAAGTTCCGTCCCTACCCAATCCCTACCTCTCAAAAAAATAACTGTTTACTGTTTACTTTGCCATGTATTTACCGTTTCCTGAGGTCCACAAACTAAATGGAAAAATAAACGATTTTGACTGTTTACAAGTGTTTAAAAACGGAAAGGGTTGGAGCCTTAGGACCTGAGCTCTCCCAATTTTAGCAACAGGTCGGACCCAAGCCAAGCCGAGAGTGCTCTAAATTGGGGCTAGCCACATGTAACATATTAGTATTGCCAAAGGACATGCAATCACTCTCAAGCCCAAATCTCGCTCTGTTGACATGTTGACCAGCTCACATTGGGCCAGGAAGCCCCGACTGTGTCAGGCACTCAGAGCTGTTCCAACACAAAGAGACAAATTCATATTGGCTCTGGGGTGTGTGTTGCCTTCCCACCAGGTTGAAATGAGTTGGCCCTTGGTTTTGGTTATATCTCATTGGAGGCAGGTTAAAGACTGTCACAGCTGATTATAACCACACATCCTGCTAAATTTCGATGGACCTGAATCTCAGTGGGATGCAGGTCTGAGCTGTCAGCATAATATACTCAGTCGACTCCAGATCAATCCAGGTTCCAAGGATTTTACCAGATTGAGCTACCAGATACCGCTGCATGTTGAGTTTCTTGGGGCTTGTATACCATCAGCCAGAGCGAGTACTACCTGATGAAATTGAATGTTCTAGGAAAGTCTTAAGTGAACAAAGGAATTGGAACTCAATTGGGTGTAACATCTTTGCCTGGGGTAATTCATCGGTGAATATCCCTACCTATGTATGGGCATTAACTCCAGAGCTGGGTGGAATGATTGACAAGGGTTAAAGCAGAGTTTTGGTTGAATTCTTCTCTTGTTTGAACGGAAGTTTTGGCAACCACTTTGGGGGAGATCACTCGAGATTGAAGGTTTGTTTAAGAGGCAACGTAATATCAAGAAATACATGCCCTAGGCATGTCAGTTGAACCCCAAATACATTTTATAATAATAGACCAATCAACTCCTGTTGGATTTGGCAAGAAAGTAAATGAAAATAAAATCGCACATGGTGGGACTCGAACTCATGCGCAAAATTGCCATGTTTGGCTCTGCTTGGCCGTGGGAAAGCTACATTTTGGCGGACGCTCTGCACCATTAGGGCACTTCAGGACCCACTACCTAAAGTTAGTGGGCATGAGTCGTTAGACGAAACGTTGCTGCCTTCGTAGTGGTCCCGCACGTACTCTTCCTCTAGTGTTCTACTCTTCCCCGGCAATTTTCAAGAACGACGAAAGATGCATGCCAGAGATTGAGCCAGCGCGACCAGGGGATATCTGGTACACAAGGGGAGTAGGCATCAAGCAAGCATCGACATTGGCAGAGCGGGATTCAGATCGCATCGTAGCACGCTCGGAAACAGAGTAACCGCGTCGACAAAAGGCCCGCGCCGGGTGCATCGTCAGCATTTCCACATCACGGTCGAATCCGTGGCCAGCCGCGGGGGGGGGTCAGGAGAAAATGACGCGGAGCGGCGCGGACTGACGCGGCACTGACGCGGCAATACCTAAGCCCGACTAAGCCCGACTAAGTCACATGAAAATACTTTACTTCACATCCATAGCAACCCAAATGGCTGTCCTCAAGACTCCCTTCAGTATTTGAGATTAATACAGTGTGTAATAGATAATAAAGGGCCCACATCTCCGGTTTTTGTAGGATCAGTACATGCTTTTTAGTTTTTCTGGTCCCAGACTGTGCAGTAAAAGGTTGTTCACTTTGGGGATCCACAATGCACTATGCACAGCTCATTTTGGAGTGATATATACCACTCATAAAGTTGGACTTACCACGGTAACTCCGCGTCAGTTGCGCATTGCTGCCGCGTCAATGCGCGCTGGTGCCGCGTCAACGCCGCGTCAATGCGCGTCAGTGCCGCGTCAGTGCGCGTCAGTCCGTGTCAACGCCGCGTCAATGCGCGTCAGCACTGCATCAGGTGCATGCTTCTGTAGTATCAATTCCTTGCATTATTTCAGCTGCAGAGATGTAAAACAACAACCTTCGGCCACGGTTGCGAATCAAATACTGTTGGGAACAAACCAACCCATCTCAGACTTGAGTAGAAGCTCAATCAGTTCAAGCTGAATGCAACAGCATTATAATTTGAAGTCATCGGGCCGGGAACATGGATATAATTACGGAGGAATGCGGCATCACATTCCAACATGTTGCGTCAGACTCTCGTTGCTGCACCTTCGCCGCGTCATGAGGTGCCACCTTTGTAAAGTTTAAACTGATCAGCGTAACCTAGTTGCAATTCAAAGTTGTATAATGAGAAGGAGGTGCTTGGACTGCGAGTACTTTTACTTGCCTAAACTGAATCACCGGGCAAGAAATCATGGTTGAATACCTACACGAAATGTCGGGAAATACTTACTCAAAAATCCCCTTAGGACTTGCGTTGTAGTCTCTGCAGATATTAAACCACAATCAACCTCAAATTCCGGAGCAAACACAACCTTTTCTTTCGTCGAGCTGGGCTGCCGAAGTCCTACATTCGCTCTTGCAAAATCGGGCAATTTCTGCACTAATGTACTATGACTCTACTATGCAGCAACTCCGAGTCAGCATCAATCTATGGCAGGATCAGTGAAGGCGATAACACACAACTCGAGGTCTGTACAATTCCGCCATGGGAAGTTTGAATCAGATTCGAGCAAGGGAAACATACAGTACTGGCACAGTAACACAGCAATGTTTGTTCAAACAGCTGGAGTCAGAAAAATTTTGGTACCTCAAAAACAGCCGGAAAGGATAGTTTCTTATAAACAGACGCTACAACAAATTTTGTTCTCGTACCTCGCATGTTGTAAAGTATCAGAATTCTATCAGGGTATTGACGCGGCCCATCATCGAGAATCATTTAATGCTTTCGTCGATGTTGCATTGGCCCACTTGACTACATAATGTTGGTCAGACCACACTTCAAGTCGGATATCCGTGACGACAGTTCAGCTGCGGAAGTGCAGGGAAAAACTGTGTCGATTACCAAACTGCCGCGGCTCTATATAAGATGCCGCGTCACATCCAATTTCATTTTGTTCAGCCATTCCACTCTCTGTACACAAACCACCGGCGGTGGATGTTTTTTTCTGAATGGTCTGAGCTTTATTTGTCCAGACACATAACAAAAATCTGTTGTAATGGGAGATTTGAAATTTTGTACAGCTCAAATACCGAGATCTGATGAAATTTTGGGTGGGGTTTTTTTGTGTCAAAACGATGTATTGGAGCCAGAAACCAATTTCCCAACTTGATTTTACGCTTGGAGAGCAGCCGTTGAGTAGTTATGCGCGGTGACACAGCCACCGCCGCTTCAACCCGCGTCAGTGCGCGCCTGTCCGCGTCAGTCCGCGTCAATTTTTCCGTACCCCGCGGGGGGGAGAGGGAGAAGCATCCTAGCGCAAGCAGTCGTTGAAGCAGCGCGCGTTGCGGGGGGAAGGGGAGAGCACGCCGAGGAGGAGGTCTGCGGGTAGCGGTAAGTACAGGCCTCCACAGGTGCGTCGCAGATGCGCTTCCAAGAGGAGTGGGGAGGTCGGAACTCGGGCGCGGAGGGGCGAGGGGGAAGCACCGAATGCCGAGCGGTAGCAGGAACGCGGATCAGGCGTCGGGTGATTAGTAGGAGTGGGAGGGCACGAGTCAAGTCTTCGATGGCCTTCTTCTGCAGCTGCAGACCGATTAACAAGGCAGCAGAACCCAAGATGTGGCGACGTACCATCAGCGCGGTCGCATCCGCCCAACGATTCTCCGTCCCCTCATCGAGACCTGCTGAAGTGCTCCCAGCATCCGCTCATGATGTCCCCCCCTCACCCCGCAGTGGACACCACTGCTACGATCCGCCCAGGAGCTCGGCTCGTTCCCCCCGTATCCGCAAGCTGCGTACCCCGTCCTGCCTCTTGCGCAGAAGGCGAAGGAATTTCCCCCGGCTCCCTTTCCTCACACGACCCCGACGACGGGGCATAGCGCTAGCGCGCACTCTTGCACCCGCGGACGCGCGGTACGTCGCGGCAGGCGTAGAGATCTCCGCCTCCTTTCCCACCCACTCCGATCGAAAGCCCCCTCCTGCCGACGTGGGCATGTACCACCGTACGCAGCTGTGCGCCACGTCCCCAGCAAGATGTAAGAGGCGTCGCAACCCGGCCGGGACGCATTCCGCCGCACACACAGTATCGCCGCACTACATCGCACCCGCGCAGGCTCAAAGGCGCCGCACCTGCAAAGAACGCGCGGTGGGACGGACGAGGTGTGGGTCGGATCCTCCCGCCGCGACCCATCCTCGACCCCCCTATTCGCGGAAAGGCGGCGCGCAAGCTTTGCGCTTCCTCTACGACATCGCCCGACGCGCGTCGTCCCTCTACGACATCGCACCCGCCGGGGACGACGACGCGCGCCGGTCGATGTCGTGGCGCGGAGTACGTGCGCGCGCAGGGGACATCGATGTGGCGGGGGACGGTGTCGTCGGGAGGGTGGGGCTGGAGGTGCGGATGTAGGGGAGGCGGGTGCCGGTGCGTGCGGAGCGGATGCAGGTGAGGATGGGAGGGAGCGCAGGAGGTCGATGCGCAGACGGGGTTTGACGCCGCGGCGCACGAAGGGGGAGTTGCGAGGTGGAGGTGGCGTCTGCTGCAGGTGCCGCGCACGGGGAGGTAGTCGCAGACGAACCGCAGACGAGCCGTACATGGCGTCAACGAGGGAGAGCGTGCGCAGCGGGATGAGAGAGGGCAAGGCTGATCGGAGGGCGCGGCGTAAGGGTCGGTGAAAGATGTCGTAGCTGCATGCGGACGGATGCCGCAGTGCTCTGAGTAGGGTCCCGCTATGTATGCGTGGACATGCCGTCCTCCTCGGAATGAAAGAAGCGAGGTCTGGGGGTAGAGGTGCTTGCTGCGCGAGATCGTCTGGTGCTGAAACGGGAGCGTAGAGCCGCCGCCGGTGGGGAGATAAGGTGGGGAGGTAGCAGGGAGTGCTGCGGTCGGCGTGCGAGGAGGGATGTCTTGATGTCTCTTGAATGTGTCTATCGCAAGGGAGACGTCGTCGTGTCCGCGCCAGGACGTAACAGAGGATCGTCGGCAAAGCCGCGCCGTCGTTGATGAGCCGGGGCGGGGCGATTGCTGTCTAGCCTGGCGCGGAGTCAATCGGCGCTCGTTTCCCTGATCTCTCCATCGCCCAGTTGTGAGCTCGCTTTGTGAACTTTACAGCTCCTCCTAAAAGTAATGAGACTCCTGAGTTTTTTTTTCCGATCGTTTCCTAAACCGGAATGGTCCCGATTTGGATCCGGCAACCCACTGTCGTTCCTTTTGGAGTTTTGAGCTTCCTAGAGTACAGTGGAATGAGCTGCGTTGAGTTCCACCTTTGAACCTGCCTTCTCGGGTCGTTCAGGCAGCGCTCGGCACCAACTCGGCACAGCCCGGTGCGACACGTGTTATAACTGATGGGATCAAACGCGACGTCGACGAAGCTCCTTTGTGCATCCCGGAGGACTGTCTGACACTACACAGCGTAGGTGAATCGTCTTTCTAGGTCTACGTACCCCCCCCGGCAGCATTTAAAATTTCAAAATTGAGAGTAAGTGTTGAGAAATCCAAATCCGGACTAATCCGCTTTGGGAACCGATCAGAAAAAAAATATCACGAGTCTCATTACTTTTAGGAACAGCTGTAAGTGACGCAGTCAGATTCGGGCGAGGGTGGGAGTAAACTATCACGCACGATTACGATGGCGGACATGGGGCTGTGGGGTGAAACCGTGCGTATGCGGTTCGACGGCAGCTGGAGAGATGGCCGTGGGCGAGGGCGGCATCCGGGCAAGAGGTCCTGCGGAGCAGTTTGAGTGAGACGAAGATGCGACGGCCGAAGAAAAGAAGGAAGAGAAGACGATGCGGTCTGCAAGATGGGGGCAAAAAAAAAAACGGCAGAGCATGGAGGACGGATGGGAGAGGGCGGAGAGTCACTATACGAAGGAATAGGATTGAAAGAGGCGGAATAGGTAGGATGTGTGGTCTAGGATGTGGATGGGATCGGTGTAAAGCCCCAAACGAGATTTTCAGGCAGTGAGCAACCTCTGCTCACTGATAAAAGGAGTTGGGAAGGGACGGGTCGCAGAAGGTGTGTAGCCGCAATTAGAGCGAGTAAGGGGTAACCCACCGCCGTCGTGAGTTGTCAATGTGTACATCTTTCGCGATATAATCAGGATGAGTGAGGACTCGGGTCTGCGGGAAAAGCTGGTCAGTATCAGGGGGGTTGGCCAGTGGCGAGGAACGGACTTGGAATTGGGATGTACGGCGCGTAGTGACCCTGACGACACCGAGCGAGCGAGTCCAGTCAAGTACTTAGTCGAAAGAGGAGGAGGCAGGTTGTTGTGCTGTGTTGTGCTCCCCGCGGGCACGTGCAGAGCCTCGGTCGCGTCGCGTCGAGTGCGTTTCCGCGTTTCTGCGTTCTTAGAATCACAGAATCACGTAGAGACAGCAGAGAAAGGAAACAGTCTTTGTGACAAAAAGGAAACAGAGACTGCGCTTTATCCAGGCACCTGGTCGGAGTTGAACCGAGAACGTTCCGCGGCGGCTGAGACCGAACTGGGCTTCAAGGCTGCTTTTTTTTTGCCGATGCGCACCATGCGCTACAGGTGATTTCTGAATCCATTCAACCGCTTCATCCGAGCTGTCCCTTATGAGACTCGGAATATCCGCGCTCAACTGAAATTGCAACCAACGGATGATGTATTCTTTGAAATATTTCTCCGAGCGGCACACAGTCTGACTACTCCGTAGCTATGACTTCATGAAGGGGCACATCACGTTCTGTACAACAAAATTAACACTTGAATGCCGCCGCGGCGTATGTAGCTTCCAACCAAAAGAATCATCTACTCCTTCACGCACCCGGCCCGAATCGAACGGGCACCTTCCGCTGAAATTGTTTGGGGGAGCGAAACTAGTGTGGGCGCACCCCGTGTGCTACAGCCGTTGTCTATCTCCGATTTATAACCGACTTCACCTGGCACAAATGGGGTATAATCCAAGTCTAAGTCAGGGACTACGTAGAACACAAACGTACTGCCCAGAAGTTCGGGGCAGTGCAATTAAACGGAGACTCGAACGTCGACAGAAAAAGACTACGTCGCGTGTTTCAACACATCTGCCCCGAATCGAACGAGGTCCTCCCACTCGAAAGCGCCGACGAAGACGAGCTTGCGTGGGTGCACACCATGCACTACAGATGCTTCCTGCCTCTGATTGAGCGTTCGTTAAACCAAACCATCCACCCGGGGAGTGTTTTTCTGGAATTATCTGAGTCGCGGGCGCTGTCAGGCAACATCATCGCGAACTCCGTTCTCAAGATATTCACGCAGTCCCAGATCCGACGGCCGACTGAGTGAATCAAATCCCAAATCCCCAGTGTATTCGCCCGCCAGAAAAAAAAATTGTCGGGTATTTTTCCACGCGCCTGGCCCGAATCAAACGAGGTCCTTCCGCTAAACTCCACATAATTGCCAAACTGGGAGTGGAGGCACACCGCGTGCTACAGGCGTTTTCTATGCCTGATTTGTAGCAGAGTTTGCCCCGCTGAACGGGGTGAGGTTTCTTAATTCAAGTCAGGAAATGGACAATGATTGCCGGCCGACGCACGGCTGTAAAAAATAATGCATCTGCCCCGACTCGAACGGGGTCCTCTCACTTCGATGTCGAGCAATACACTATCTAGTGCGAGTGCACACCGTGTGCTACAGATGCTTCCTGGCTTCAATTCTGCGTTCGCTAGACCCTCCCTCCAGAGAGACTTTTGTCTACATGCACGGGACGATTCTCTTTGATGGATAAGAATCAGGATAAATTGTACTCGGCGCGGTCCCGTTTCCGGTGAATTATCGGCACTTCGTTCTGGTGCAACATCGGCGACAATACCAAATAAGTTCACCGAGTCCAAACCAGAGCATACTGATCCTCCGACGAAATCCAAGCTCGAACCCGAGAGAGATAAATCCAAGCACCACTCAGGCGCCTGCCCCGAATCAAACGGTGTCCTTCCATTGAAACCCTTGTTACTCCGAAAGCCGGAGTGGAGGTACACCATGTGCTACAGGCGCTCATTTACCCCGGCACTTATGTAAATGAGTGGACGCGAATATAGGAGCCTGATTTATCGGCTTGTCATCAACACCACGAAATGTCACCTTATGATCTGAAGAAAATTCGTGAAATTATTTCACCACAGCTCGTGGGCGCGCATTTCGCGTCGATACGTCCATGGGTACCACGCGTGGATGCAAAAATAGTACGGGCGCTTCAGTTGGATGCTCCATCCACGATAAGCTCCGGCGAAATGATTTCCGAAGGTACACAGAATCCAAGTACAATTTCGATCTGGCAGCAGGTTGAGCTGCCGCTCGTGTTTCAATCCGCTTTCCCTCGATGCCGACGACAGGTTGAGCTGTCAATATTCAAATCCTCAACTTAATCCAAAAAGGTCCAGAATTGTCCCGGCATGCCGGTGTATGCCTCATAGGTGACCTGAGGGGAGTATCAAATCAACGATGAATATTCTAGACTATTTCATTTACCGGGGTGGATAGTGAGCCCGATTGCAAAGCCCAGGACGTCAAGGCGTTTTCGAATACAGCGTCCCAGATGCCGAAGACGCTCGAGATCATTTGTCCGGATGCACATGTATGTATGGCAAGTTGTTTTACGCACACCGCTTTATTGATGGGACTGCAGGCCACAATAAACTGCAGTGCCTGGCTGCTGGGCTGCACAGCTGCTTGATCAGAGGTTGTGAGCATGCCGGGGCCGGTGGCCGCGGGATACGACAAGAATGTTGTATTTCCGCCGCCGACTCCGTTCCCAATGGTGTATAAGCCAGTCGTGACGTTGAACTTAAATTGCCACTACGGAGAGATGAGCCACACATCGAGTCGATGGCAGATGACTTCACCATCTGGTTCGAAGACGGCGGAGAATTGGTAATATAAGAAATCACTGGATTGTTCGCGACCATGCGGGCACCTGAAATGTCCAGCACATTTTTCTGAAAGTCGACCAGAGATGTGAGACCCTTGGGAGGACAGGACATCTTAGGTGTCGGGATGGATGTAGATGTTAAACTCGGAGCCTACTCATACTGTAATTTTGATGCTGTTCCTGGATTTCAAATGTGTCGAAATCATGAGTGCGTGGTATGAAATCAGCTCATTTCAGCCGTAAACAGATGGCCGTGGTCAGGACTAAAGAGGGAATCTATATCCACTCCAGAATCAAGGAACATAGAAGTAATAGGTTTTGGAAGCAACGAAGCAGGCGTTATAACAGGCCCGGGCGATCTTTGAATACATTCGTGGAAACATAATGTCGGAGGAGTCAAAGATCTAGCACCAGCGAGTGAGTCGAAATCCAAAGGCGGCCAGACCCATATCACATCGCAGGTGTTATAGCAAGTCCGGCCAGGCAATGGACATGGCACAGGACACCGCTAGAACTTGAAACACACGAGTTAGGCGATAATGGATTAATCCGCATCCGAGGCCTCCGTCTCCTTCCCAGCCACCGATGAGCGCATGCAGGGCATGCGGATGCCCGCCTCCCCAGCCAAGGACGAGCGCAGCGGGACGTAGGAGACGTCGAAGCTTCTCCTCCCCTCCACCGCGGCCGCACACGCTCCCCACACCTCATGTAGCTCCCTCGCGCAGCCCGCACCCGCGGAACGTTTACGATGTCGGACCCGCCGGCCCCAAGGCCCGCGGACGATGTTGTAGCGCGGAGAACCGCCGCACTCGCAAAGAGCGCGGCGCATTCCCGCACGCACACGCTCCACCCACACCTCATGTAGCTCCCTCGCGCAGCCCGCACCCGCGCAACCTCTACGGCATCGTACCCGTCAGGAAGAACACGCGCGGTCGACGTCGTAGCGGGGAGTACCGCCGCACCCGCAAACAACGCGCGCAGCGGAGCCTGCGAGGCGTAGGTACGATCCTCCCGCCTCGGCGCACGCAGCTCCACCCCTCACCCCGCACACTACGACATCGCACGCATCGGGGACATCGCACCCACCGCCCTGGGACGACGACGCGCGGGCAGTGTCGTGGCGTGGGGTACCGCGCACCGGTGCGAGAGGCGGGAGAGGCGCACGGGAGAGTACCGTAACGCAGTCAGCATCGGCCGAGGGTGAGAGCGAGGGAGTACGCGCGACGAGGATGGCGGACGTGCGGATCGGCGGCAGCTGAAGAGATCGCCGTGCGTGAAAGTGGCATCGGGCGCGGAGGCGGGTCTTGCGGGGTGGTGTGAGTAACTGTAAGACGAAGGATGTCGATGAAAGATGAAGAAAAGAGGGAATGAGAAAAGCTGCGGTCTGCAAGAATGGAAGGCACACGGCAGGGATACGAGGCAAGAGGATCGTAGGTGAAACCAGCCAGCATAGATGAATTGGCTTGGACTGGGATGTGGATGAGCGGTGCACATCCAGAAAACGACAATTTGAAGTAGAGAAAAGGATGGGGGAGAGCGATAGATCGCGGCGGGCGTGTAGCCGCGATGAGAGAGAGGAAATGGTAACACACCGCCGTGTCGAGTCGTCTACATATTTTCTTACTCCGGGCCTAGTCCGCCGGTCACTCCTGCACAAATTCGGAAGCCCTCTCGTTAGTGGCATACCGAAGGGACAACGGGAAGTACGCACGATAGATTTGGTACATAGATGTTTACGAGCGGCGACGAATGCAGGTGAATGAGACCAGTAGAGAGAGCAGGAAGTTAGCGAGGACGGAAGAGGAAGACGAGTCTTCGGAAGAGGAAGACGCAAGTTGTTGTGCCATGTTGTGCTCCCCCGCGGGCACGTGCAGGGCCTCGGTCGTGTCGCGTCGAGGCTTGCAGCGCGTTTCGGGCGTTTTAAGATCATAAAATCGACGGAAAGACCTTTCAGTCTTTCACTTTGATTTCCCAACAACACTGTACTTTCTTTTCTCCTCAGGCACCTGGTCGGGTTGAACCGAGAACGTTCCGCGGGGGCTGGAACCGAGCCGGGGGCGTTAAGCTTTTGCGGACGCACAATGCGCCATAGGTAATTTCCACGTCAAAGCAAGAGCTGCACAAAACCTGTTCCTCTCGGGGCTAAAAGAACATCAGCATTGTAGCTGAATTAGAAATTTTTAAACCAAGTGGAACGGATGATGTATTTCCCTGAGTAGCACAGAATACCTACGCCATAGCGTGTAGCTTCCCAAGCAGAAGAAAATAAAGCAGCTTCAAATTCACCCGCCTGGCCCGAATCGAACAGGCACCTTCCACCGAACACAATCGGGAGAGTGTAACTAGTGTGTGTGCTACAGGCGATTTCTACGCTTGATTTATTCATGAGCAGAATTCACTTCGCGAATGGGGTGCATAATGCAAGTCAGCGACTGCGCGCACTGGCACAAATTTATTCACCCGTCTACCCGGGTCTTTCACAACTATACCGCCCAGGACCTTCGACCGGAAAAACTACATCGTGGGCGAAATTCAACAATGCATCAGCCTCGAATCGAACGAGGTGCTCCCATGCCCACTTGAACATGCAGCCGGCAATATATAAGCGGTGGAGGGTGCACAGCGTGCGCTACAGATCGATTCAGCGTTCGCTAAGTCCTCTCCGAGGTGAGCGTCCACTTCCGGAGTTATCTGAAGAGTATCTTTGATTCTGGATTGGCGAGGAGCTCGCAACATCTCATTCTATATATATTCCCCGAGTTCAGATCATGCTCACTAGCACATTCTCCTCCTCCCACAGAATCCAAGCAGAATAGTGAGAGTTTTGGAGATTCAAATCGGGGACTGCGGGCAAATTAAGTTTCCCTGGAGGCATCTGGTTTAACGCAGAAATATACTACACTCAAGTTCAAATATACTACACCCGAGTTCAGAACCAGCTCCCAGTGAGATCCCAGTGACCAACTCCCCAATCATCACTGTATATTATTCAGCGGCACAGAACCAAATAAACTTAATAAGGACCAATCATGCGCCAGCCCCGAATCGAACGGGGCCCATCCACTGAAGCCCATGCAATTAGCCAAACCGGGAGTGGGCGCTGCTACAGGCGCTTTTTACGTCTGATTTATAGCAGGCTTTACCTCGCTGACAGTGGGGTGAGTTTGCATGATTCAAGTCACAACTGCGGGCAAAAGATTACACAGCCAGACCTTCAGATGAGTGTGGGCCGAAGCCGAGAGTGCCAACCTGTGTTTGATCCGAATGATGTACCCGATCTATTTAATTTCAACCCAGACTTATTTCATTGGATATGTGCGGAGCACGAATTGAGACTCAGACAGGGGCTATCTTGGCCTACTTTCCGCCCCAGGACCATTTCAAGACTCCAATCCGGCCTATAACTGTCCCGCGTCCAACAGTGATTCTCATCACTTCGGAAGGTAACCAAATCAAGCCGAAATCTCCACGGCGCCTGATCATCTCGACCAAACAAGTACGTCATCTAGCCTTCTCTACGCTTTGACCGCGCTAAAATATATGCTCGGAACTTAAAGTCTGGAGTATTCAAGCCGATAACAAGACTGCAATCTGTCGTGTGTGCGAAGATGGCCGTTCCCGTCTTCTCTCAAACTGCCCCGCTCACGAAAGAACCGTGTCTCGCCGTTCCCTCTTTGACCATCGTCAAAGTCAGCAGGCCGGGAATTCAGCTGTCTCTGACGGCCAAATTGCTGATGATGGACTCCGCCACCTACTCTCTTCTCTCACCGGAAATCTTGTGGACCCATATCCGTCACAACATGTGCCGCCTCCCGACTTCGGAATCTCATGGAATTTAATTGAAATGAACGACGACGCCGAGATTCCTTTAATAGCTGAGCAGCAGGGGATTGCAAATATTGCCAGTGCTATGTTACATCGTTACGATGAATCACCAGCTTCAGATGACGAGTTTGAGGAACGCAGCGATGCCGAAGATGCAGATATTCCGGAGCCTGTTGTTCCCGAGGCTCCAGCAGGCCCAGGTACAAATAATTACCACTCATCCTGCCAGTAATTCCTCAAAATAGACAGGATCCTCCGGAAATGCAGAGGCACACGGTCGGAAACGTGCTCGCACCCAGGGCGATGAGCAAGAACGGTCCAGGTTCTGGTTTCCCTGGCACGATAGAATCGTAAGGGTTAGTAATCTCGTCGCCAGTGTCCTAATTTTCTCCTTCCAGACTTGCACATTAGACGTCCTCATGCACCTTCCGCGCTCGGTCTTTTCTCAACGCCAACTCGACTTGTTCCTCTGGCTTTTAAAAGTCAACCAGGTCGACGATGTCCCTTCGGTGAAAGCTATGCAAAGCCTCAATGCCGCGCTCCAAAAAATGTGCGGTATTGACAGCATTCCATACAACGGAGCTCTCGGACACAAATATTATGTGAACAGCTTGCCTCAGATTATCGCGCAGGTGAGTCTTGAATAGATTTACGGTCCACGCTCTGAAACCAGCTACAGGAGATGGCAAATCCTAACGTGCGGCCATATGTATCGTTTTACCCAGAAGACAGTGGACCAAAGCTGTCGGAGGCACGTCAAGGCCAGCGATGGCTCAATTAACTGCCCGACGCACAAACCACTCCTATGTTTCGAATTGGACAGCAGGACTATTTTATTCACGAGCCTGCTATACTTAGTGATGGCAAATGCTGCATTCCGACGCCTTGGTTTATGAAAGGAGGCCAATACTTTTCCCACTGCTGGGAAATGCTTCCTGTCGTCTCGGACGAGCACTCCGGATGGCGTGTAATAGTCCGATCCCAGCCATATGCTGTACCCGCCACCGACTTTCTCAAAAATTTTCCCGACTTCAAACGTGATGCAGGCTATTACAGTGTTCCCGATCCCACGAATATCATCGGTCTGCCCCTTTTTATTCACATGACCTATTGCTGATTCTCTCACACAGAAATCTTTGATGAAGGCTCACAGACAAGTAGTCCATGGACGCACACAGATCCGAAAGTGGGTAATAAATGGCGTGCTCGAGCAGCAGGTTCTCGCGTTGTGATACTCCCTTTGTGGATGTATTGTGACGATACTTCTGGGAATGTGTCCAAGAAATGGAACGAGCATAACAGGTTTTTGGTCGCACTCGCAGGGCTTCCACGCGAAGAATTGCAAAAAGAGTACAATATTCACTTCCTTTGCACCTCCAATATCGCCCCGCCTCTCGAAATGCTGGATGGCATTGTGGAACAGCTGGAGTACGTCTGTCTCCCCCGTCCAATCAATTTTTCGTTGACCATACATTTCAGGGAGGCCCAAGAGCATGGAATTTGGACTTGGGATGCACATCTCAATGAACCTGTCCTCGTTATTCCGGAGGTCTTGACACTTCTCGGAGATAATCCGATGCAAAGTGAATTTGCCTGTCATATAGGGCTTCGCGGGAAGCTGTTTTGTCGCGCGTGTTGGGTCAAAGGAACGGACACTCTAGATCCGACAGGGGCTGATGATCCGCTTGCGCGTCCAGGTGGAGACAGTGATGCTGAGAGCGTAGCAGGCAGTGTGAATGGCTCGGAGCAGTCCAACCTGTCTGATGCTCAAGGGAGTGACACAGGATCAAAGACTGGGAAGGGGAAACGGAAGCGAGCAAAGCAAACGATGACCCAGATGGTCAATCGCATCAAAGCTTTTGTTACGGTATCGGAGTCGTCAAATATTTCTGCAGTTCCGAACTGATTTCATTTTGTATTGCAGATTGGCCGCACTCGGACCAAGTCCGAAACGACCGAGAAACTCCGTTGCTTCTTCACCGAAGCCTCAACAGTTGACATAGTCCAGAACCAACGGACAGAATCTGGGTTGAAAGACACGTACCAGCTATTTTTCCTAGAAAAGCTCTTTGCATCTTACAAGGGTAAACGTGGAAGGGAAGCGAAACAGGCCGCACTTAATGCCAGACTGGCTGAACTCCCGAAAATTACCACCAGTCCTGTATGGCGGATCAAAGGTAGGAACTTGGAACGACTTTGGAATGTGGGAATATATTCTTAACTGGTTTTATCAGGCCTTGACCCGCATCAGGACCCCCTGTCGAAATCCTGCATGTTATTCTCTTGGGTTTCATAAAATATCTATGGCGAGACTTGATCCAGGTTCAATTGAAAACCAAGGACGACAAGAAGGAGCTTTTGATCACTCGCCTATCCTCTCTCGATGTCTCCGGCCTCGGAATCTCCCCCCTAGCAGGCCGAACGCTGGTCCAATATTCGGGGTCTCTCACCGGAAGGGACTTCAGATCTATCGCTCAAGTGGCGCCATTTGTGGTTTACGATCTGGTCTCGCCCGAGTGTTTTGAGACTTGGCAGGCGCTCTCTAAATTAGTCCCTCTGATCTGGCAGCCCGAGATTCACGATATCGGGCCCCATATTGTAAGCACCCATGCACTCTGCAGCCGACAATTATTTGACGTTTCCAAATAGGCACTTTTGACCAAGGAAATTGACAGCTTCCTGCTGTGTGCTGCAAAGTGGACCAACCGCTGGTTTAATAAACCGAAATTCCACATAATCTTACATCTCCCACTTCACATCCGTCGCTTCGGCCCTGCCATTCTGTTCGCAACAGAGGGCTTCGAGTCGTTTAATTCGATTATTCGGGCAAAAAGTGTTCACTCCAATCGACATGCACCATCTCGTGATATCGCCCAGGCTTTTGCTCAGGGAAATCACATTCGACACCTCCTCAGTGGTGGTCTATTCCTTCTAACCTCTTCCGATGACCACACCCCCCGGGCATTCTCCAAAGATGCTTCCGAGTGGAAGTCTGTTGGTACGGGACCTCGCAACCTCGTGAACGCGCCAAGCACTGTGACAAGCTACCTAGGGCTGGATAGCAAGAGAAACCTTCTCCAGGTATATCTCAAACTCACGATGCGGAATTTTCCTCATCTATTTAAAAGGTGTATGCACTCTGGATAAAATCCGTCCCCGACAGCTTCGAGAGACACTGACAGGTCAGCATATTCCCGGTTGGTCGACCAGAATGGGGTTATTCCGCACATGCGGAAACATCATTCTGGACAACGGCGATACATGTCTACCCGGCGCCTTCGTCATAGTCAGCATCCGGTCAATAGAGAGCTTGCGCAGAAGCCATTGGAGCCATTTGATGGCTTGTGGGGCGTGCGCAAATTTGCGGGTGAATGGCTCCACAAAGCCACTGACGTCAGATTTTGTCTGATTTTGGCTGTGGAGCCAGCCAGTTGCGCACAGCAAAAATGCCATCATATGGCTCCAATGGCTCCTGCGCAACCAGGCTAATATCGGGGAGACATTTGTAGTACGACGACGAGGAAATAATTCAACAGGTAGGATCGGTCGCTTCACATGCCTCTTTAGCAGATGGTATCCTCGTGCAGAAAGTCCTACTCCTTCGTGCTCGCCCACGTTATGGTGTGCCCAGTGTAGTCCTGACTGGGGAGCGTCAAATCTACGAAAACATCTCGGTAAGCTGAATGTACCCCTTATTTGATACCTTGTGCTGAAATAGACTATAGAATATTCTCCGCACTGTGAACGTTCAACATAACTGCCTGGAAAACAAGTGTGGGCCCACCGCTTACCGACCTGTTTATCAAGAGCGCGAGCTCGCCACCCACACACAAGCTCAATGCAGCATTCAACAAATCCCATGGACCTTGTACTAAACACAGCACAGATGCGCGATGCAGTGTATGTTCAGCACTTTTGGATCAGGACCCCCACCCTAGATCGAGACACAATAATTCTTCAAAGCGCTGCCAACGAATTACTATTTGAGACCCCTTACCTGGCCACCTAAGCATTCATCCCTTAATCTCAATCTGTCCGCTCACCCTACGCGCGCCCAACTGCGTCAGAATGAGCCCAGGCATTCTACGAAAAGTTCAGGATCACTCCCACCCAAATATCTAAAGATTTGCCGTTACAGTGAATTTATTTCGGCCGGCAGTTCAACATGGCCAAATAACAGGCTAGTTGGCCACCCAGTCAAATCAAGTTGCGAGACTTGAATCCGGCGCCCGGATCCATCGGAAATGTTAACTAGGGTATATAGTGACCATTTGAACATATAATACTCCACGTGCAACCCATATGAGGCTTGTAAATGACTGCTCCTCAGATGTGGGAAAGCCCCGAAACAAGGTCTCTGGAGCAATAGCACGTCTATTGGACGATGGAACCATACTGTGACCCAAATTAAGATGAATATAGCTTGGAAGGAAGGTCTACAACTTATTTACATCCCTAACTCCGTAGTAAAGTCTTCACAGCTCCCCCAAAAATTCCCGGTGTTGGCAACACCAAAATTGGGTGGGTGGCGGTAAAACACTACAGTGAGAAGGGAGTTGGGCAGATAAAATTCCAGCGTACCGTCGGCATTGAGCCATTGGACGCCAAAAAGTATCGTAGGCAATTCCAGAGTGGTAGCCCCACGGTGTCGTCTGATACAACGTCGGCCAGGGGGAGCGACTCAAAAAACAGCGACGCGTTCATGGGGGCATAGCGGGGAGGATTTTGACTTCTCAGTAGCGGGAACGGTGGCAAGTGATTCCCCCGAATCAGGGGAGCAGATCGAGCCCGCCAAGTCCCGGAACAGCCAAGAACTGGCGGAAAGCCAGCTGAGACAAGAAAACCAAGCCGCGTCGGCGTAAGAAATTGATGTTCACACGTTGCGGGTCTTGATCCGAGATGTCGTAACTTTCGATCAACTCATCACTCCGGCTCCAAATTCGGTTCAGACCTCCGTTATAGATCGTACTCCAGGAGTGAACAACAAATTTTCGGCATGCTAGACTCCAAATGGCCAACTAGGTGGGGTGGCCAGGCAAGGGGTCTCCAATAGTAGAGGCCGCAAAAAAAGCAGCTGCAGCTGCCCGTTCCCAGAATAGTCGTGCGAGCACGACAGCAGGGACATCCGCCAGAGTAGAACCCAGTCCCTTAACGCGTGTACGAGCAGCGGAGTAGTTTACCGGCAATATAATACAGTGTCGGCAGTGAATTTTCTGCACAAGTCCTAATTATTGGGTCATTCTTTTCAGCTGAGTCAGGGACATGCTACTCACACCAAGTGAATATTAAAGCTCTGTATCGGAGCTCCAAATCCTGCAGACTCCAAACGTCGTGGAAAGAGTGATAAGTCGTGTCAAGAATTGGTCAGAAGTGGCCAGATTCCGGACGCGCATAGACATGGGGGGTCCCATGGAAAATTCTGTAAATAATCATGCACACAGAAGAGATGATAAAGGCTCCGTAGTTTCCGGTACATGAAACGAACATTGGAGTATATTATTTAATCAAAATTTTTGCTCAACAAACGAATCTCTGCTAGAAGACGCAAATGGTGCGCGTCCCTGCCCTCCAAATACTCAATTCTCTTCTGCCTTCCTTTTAACCACCGTGAAAATGACCCACCCTCCCGCTTCGAGTCGCGGACTAGTCGGATGACTGATTTCTCGAAAGGGGACAAAGTGTCGCATTGAATATCTTGAAAAAGCGCGACACTATCGGGCTCCAATTTTATTGGGGTGAGGGAGCCAGGAGGGGAGGGAGATGTATCCCATGGGAGCCCATCAGCTACTGAAATTATATCAGCACAGGACGGGCTGAAGCCACATTCATTTTTTTAGGCGCACCAGCTTCAGGACTATGCCGCTCCCAACCCCAACGTTTCCAGCCTTCGTCGTCTATAGGCTGGGAGATTTCACCCAAAAGGTTACCGTCTTGAAGGTTCGCATACTCGTCTTCACTGGATGTAGAGTCCCCAGACGAGTAGTCTTGAGAGGCGGAGGCAGAAACAGCAGAAACATCGACATCATCTGGAAGATATTAATAAAGATTCAACATAGAAACATACCAACCTACATTGAGCAAAGTATTGTGTATCAGATATTTGGCTGGAAAGAGCTCTCTGGCCGTGCACAGGCTCTGCAGCAAACAATCTGCAGTACTGCACTATTTCGACCGAGTGTTCACCCCATGTCACGCGTCACCATAAGTGTTCACTTTCTTAGGTGTTCATTTCTCGGCAATCACATCAAAACTACCATAAATGGAAGCCCGGCGAATGCCGGAGAAGAATTTTTGGTGTTTTTCGGCCTATTTGAGCCTCCAAAACTCAATAACTTGGGTAGCCCGCTGCGCGGCATGGCCCGCTATCTACCTATCACATCAAACATCTGGGTATTCTCATCATTGATCAACCGCATAGAATAACTACCTATGTAGTATCACAAAATAACATTTAAGGCGAGCCAGGTGGATGACACGAGGACGAAGGACATCTGCCTCAGGCCACCGTGACCACGTGACCGCTACACGGACCGTTCGCCTACCAAACAGCGCCACTTAGGACAGCCTCCAACGGCGCGTCGGTAGCTGACAATTCATCATGTACGGGGACATATACAGTACAACCACTACTAAACTATACACCGTAATCTACACAACCAAGCCCTCCATTTCACCGGTCAAACCGTTGACTAGGCCAATATCCGGCGTAACGAGGTCGCGTGAAATCACCCCGACGACACGCAAGAAGGCTCGATGGATGACTTCCAAGAAATAAGCAACAAGCGCGTAGGTAGACTGTGCTATGTCAGACGGACGTTGGGGGTAAACGATGATGTGGCCTCTGACTCCACGTTGCGTAGTAGACATGTGGGGGTCTTGATCTCGCAACTGAATAATCCAACACTTAGCTCGGCAGAGAGCGATCAAGGCCTCCTCGACAACGGTTAGACCAGCAAGTTCAGGTGGGACAGGACCTAAATAGTTGTAATTGGCAACAGCGCGAGGGGGGACACGGTTTCCTTTAAGAGCAGAGCGGCATTCGGGGCAGCAGACAAGCGCAAGAGCATTAGTCTCGGGATCATGCTCTACACAGGCAGCATCGAGCAATAGATCAGAGTACGGGCTGTTCGGCGGATTAGGTATCGGGGGTTCGGGGCAATCAGGACTGAGCCATGGAGCGGGACAAGGTGGAAGAACATCATCATCTTCGTGGCCTGATTGCAATGGGCCATTCTGATCCAAAGGAGGGTCCAACGCCGGTGACGCGACAGGCCCAGGCGCATCTTCCATAACGATGTCTTCGGTGGCAATGGGGTGGCGGGGAGGGCTGGGGATAGAAGAGTCAGCGCTAAGTGAGGAACTTCGCGCAGGGTGCGGGAGAAGGTCAAGGGCAACGTCGTCTTCTCCCGTACCCGTCTTCGTCGGCGTCTGGCTCTGGTACACGGTCGGGGCGGCGCAAAAAATTGAATTGAAAGTCAGACATGATCAGGAGTTTCTCTTCAGTTATAGGATACGCGGCGGCGCAGCTCCCGCATGTGAAAGTACTGAGTTTGCTCGAAGAGAGCGGTCGGAGTAAGCAGCGAGGACAGAAGCGCGGCGATCACAAAGAGAAGCAAAAATACGGAGACGGGAACCACACGCAGCGGGAGAGAGACCGAAGGCGGTGCCAATGACGCGGATGGACGAATCAGGAAGGGAAGCATCGGATGCCGAGAGAAGCAAACTCAAAGCGGAAAACGCCATGTGTTGCGGGGAATCAAATGTCGACGACAGGCACATTTATTAACCACATGACTCTCGGCACAAGAGGAGACACAAGACCCAGCAAGTAGATGGGTGAGGAGGGCATGCCTACGAGATAAGAGAGGAAGGGTATCGTTGTAACTGACGTGATGGAGTTTGAGGAAGGCAGAAATACATTCAGAGTCGGCGGTGAATAAATTTAGCGAGGGGGAAGGAGAGAGGAATAGATTAAATAGCATGTCGTGAGGGTCAACATACGAGGCCGGAGTGAGAGGCCGAGGGGTAGAAGAAGAAGTGCGCAAATGGGGATGATACGAGACGGGACGCCGAGAAGGAGGGGGAGGGGGGGATAGAGGAGTGGTTGCGACCGGACAGGATGTGTTATAGCTGGGCGTGGAAGAGGGAGGTAAAATAGTGACGCGAGTCCCATAATAATGACGAGAAACATTGGAAGAAGAGGGTGTCGTTCATTGCAAAGAGCAGGTTCAGATTCAGGTTCAGGTTCAGTTTCAGATGCAACAGTTTTATGGTACAAAGACCGGGACCCTACAACGACGTCGCAAAGTGGCCAAAAAAAAACAAGGAAAAAGGGCTAAACTCACCAACCCCAACAAACGACTCGAGGGCAGGCAGAGAGACGGAGGAACGGGAGTCGACCAGACGTCCTACATGGAAAATCAGACGTGATGCTGAGTGAATTCGAGATATAGGCACCTAGAGGGACGGCGACTAAATCACGGCTTCTATCGAGGCCGAAAGCGGGAAAGGGGATGGCTGCAAAGCGTAAGGGGTCGAACAGAACGGCCGAGAAAAGTTGACCAACGAGGAACAGGCGTAGGGGCTATGCAGCGGAGGATGAGAGTAAACCAGGGGGATAACCGACCAATGGACGCACATGCATTACTCGGGAACGAGGCAGGGCCTGAGGAGGGACGAGCAATGTCAAATAAATGCAGGTGATACGAACGGGAAATGAAATAGGCCCAGGAGTCGAAGGAACTTGGAAGGCGGAAGCCGCTGTGCAAGAGAGAGTCTCTAAAGTGACCCGCCCAGTCATGACCAAGAATAACGTCGTGGGTGGCGGCGAAAGACTGAGAGCAACTGAGGGTGAACGAGAAGGAGCCACACGAGGCAGTGGTGACCGTGAACAGGTAACAAGACTCCCGAGGAGGGGGGAGGCGCAAAGCCAAGGATCCTGATATGAGAGTTCGAGGGATGGGAGCGGAAGTAAACGACGCGATGGGCTGTCCTTGAATGGGAGCGACATGGGTGGAAAGACGATGCGAAGAGGGCAGGAGAGCCCCTAATTAAGAGCGGTGACTTACAGGGGGTGGGTAATGTAAAGGGAGAGGCGCGGATCAAGGGATGATGGGGACAGAGAGGGGACGTGAATTAGAGCATAAAAGGAAAAAAATCAAAATATTGACAAATATTTCATGCCCATAAACGGCCGTATGAAACTGCGCCAAAATTTTTTTCTGAAAGGCGTATTTGAGGTCCACAAAAACCCACTACTAAAGATAGCGGGAATGTCACCGTCACTAGTACCAAAAGTGTTCAGTTCAGTGGGCCGCGTCACGCGTCACCTGAACACTCGGTCGAAATAGACTAGAGTACAGTATTCCGAGTCAGCGTTGAGGAAAATAGGTTTCTGAATCCTTACTTCATGGTTTCTTGAGTACTTCTGAGATGAGCATTTCGAGTCGTACGTGAACGGGAAGAAGTCGCAGGAGCACTGGAACGCTGAGAGGGGGCAAAGCGCGACGGCGTCGTGAGTTTGTCTGTGTTTGCCCGCATGTTTCAATGGGATGAGGGACTTGCCATCTCCCGAAATCTTCGTTCTCTCTTATACCTTCCTCTCATTTCCAATTCCGCGATGAAGTTGTGCCCCAGTCTGTTTCATTCAACAAACGCGTCGACGCGCCGTGTTCACGTGAGTCCGAGATATAAAGACAGCCGTCCCAAATCATTGACCACCGCTTTTTACCCACTTTCTCATAGTGCTGCGCTCCTGCTTTCAGCCCACTGCCATAACCTTGCCTACTTTAATGGATTCCTTATCCTCGCAGCCACAGTCTCCCCAATTATCGTCACCGTCACCCTCCCCTAACACGGCTGGGATGACTCCTCTGGCCGCTCCTATTATTCCGCCTTTGTATATCGACAATCTCGCCAAGAAATTTGGGCTTGGGGAGCTGGATCTCAGAAAACTGCGTGGCCTGGTACAGGTGAGTTCGATTTACTCTGCTGTTGTACTGTTTTCTCAGTGTTTTTTCCAGGTGGTAACGGTTACTGGTGGCACCATCACCCAGTCGGACCTTGCATCTAGGCTGTATACGACGGCTATCATTCTCAGTGAAGCAGCTGAGCGACGCCGCCAAGAGCAGCAAAATGCCTTCCCCGACTTGCGTGCAATGATGCGCGATCTGAAGATACGTTTAGATGACGGCTTCGCATTGACTTCCGACCAAAAGGTGTGTTTTATCTGGATGCATTGATCCAGCTGATACGGTGTCGCAGCGGAACATCCGGGGAATCGCTCAAGATACCATCCATGAGGCGACGAGGACGGCCTTTTTTACGATGCACGTCGATGTCTTGGTGAGTCGCTGTACACATTTATCCAATCCGCACTCATCCTGTGTCTCCAGAGTACTCTCAAGGCAACGGCACAGAAGCTGGATCTCGAAAACATCTTTGGGGTCCCAGTGCGCGAGAAGAAGCTGGTCTCGACCCTCAAGAAGACATGCTCCAGTGTCCGCAATGCATTTGACTCTCGCCCTCGCCCCTGTTAATTGATTTATTTTTTCAGATACGCGACATCATCGAGCCCGGTGATTTTGTCACCTTGGATAAATTCACCTACGCTATGGCATCCAAGTACAAACTCGGTGGAGGTGTGGGGGAGCTCTCAGAGTTGTTCACTGTGCATGCAGCCCTCCTGGTGCGTTCCATGCTCATTTTGCCCACACGTCTTATTGATTCAGATTTGACAGCGCCGATTCGCGTTTGATCACCCCGCTCTACTTGGCATCGACGAGGTTGTCGACGAAGCGGACGATGACACTTCGAAGGGAGCCACACCCTCTCCTGCCAAGCGCAAACGTACTGCCGCGAAGAAAGGCGGTCGTATCCCGAAAGGGCAGGACTTCTGGAGTAAGACAGATGCTTATCTTAAAGAACAGGTGGGGAAGCGAGGACGTAACTTCACAGACCCGCGCTGGAAAGTGTGAGCCTCCGTTTCTTTATTCCCTTTCTTCGGAGACTGACTTGAATGATTGCAGATACATCGACCAGATTATCGCAGACGACAAGTCCAAATTCCGCGGGATTACACCCGGTGTGCCTGTATCAGCACTCATGGTTCATGACCCGGCAAATGGGAACGGCAATGCCGGCGCAGGGTCGTTGCCAACACCAGCACTGGGATGACTCCTGCTCCATTCACATTCGGCAGCGGTGAATTCGGTGCATTCGGTGGGTTCGGTGGTGCTGAGGCGTGGGGACTCGGAAACGCTTTCAACACCTCGGTGTCCGCATCTCAGTAAATAGATATGTTCTAGCTATTTCCTTCTATTTTATTTGCTCCAATGTCTGTTCTCACAAGGATTTCTGAGGCGACGAGGATAATTTTGTATGTGTTTGTATCCCAAGATGTTGTGTGTGTTTGGATCAGAGGACGTTGGTTGATGTCGTCTGCTCTCCACTCCGCACCGTCCTCAAGTTCCATCACAAACTTCAAGAGATCTAGCTATATTCAAGCATTCAACTTACTGGATCCATATTTTGCCTGCCAGCAACTATGGGAAAGTCTGGAGACGACCAGGAAGAGACGCAAATGATGCAAGTGCAAGCTACTGTCGTAACTGCAACCAGCCTTTTGAGCCAGCTATCTTGGAGAGCCTTCCTCAAGACTTCCTCTGGTACTCATATTGTCTACATTGTCTGCAAGAGCTGGACTGGATCAACAAAGGATCAAGAGTACTGCACCGAAGAAATGGGACGACGCCCTTGAAAAGTTCCGAAAACTCATGAAGAAGTGCTCAAGCAAAGTGTTTGACTCGACTCGAGGTTGGGACAAGCATGGAAGCAGTTGGATGTGTTTGTGGGCTGCATCAGGAAACATTTCCTTTACTGATAAGGTCCGATTACCCCAAAACTTGTGGTAATCCAACCAAATTACCCTCGTTAGGGACGTTAGCTTTCTAGTGACGTTGAAAGTAAATTAGGGGAAATCTAGCCTTAATTAGCCAGCTTCCCCGAACATTATCCAGTGCTTCAGGTGGTATTATTGGCTCCTCGGAATCGAATGGAACAGGGATTGTATCTATATAAGAATCCACATAGGTTTATGTCTGACCACACAACCTGATTGGCTCCCCGGTCCAGTTGTCCCACACAAACCGCTCCAAGAGCCCCACCGCTCCACCGTCCCACCCAGCTGTCGAGATCGCAGATTCTATTTATGTCACCGGAGCCGTAAACATGCCGCACCGCAGTCATCGCCGCAACGGCGTCATCCCATCCTTTACTCCACAGCTCCGCATCCGTTCCCATGTACCTAGCCCATGAATATACTTACTTCTAACTCTCAACGCGCTGTGTGAACTCAAAACTCTAACCAACAGAACCCTGAATCGGACTTGCTTCGATTGGCCCCCACCTTTTTTTGCGTGCGCCGTTTCTCTATGCACCTTCATTCGAGACTGATCTTTTCTTTCACAGTTATATGCAGACCCCTCCCACGTCGCCCCAGCGCCACCAGCACCCCGTACAGCAGATCCTGCGCGACATTAACAGGTCTCAAGATAACCCCCACCGCCGCCGTGTACCGGCATCCTGGGATGAACCGCCCACCTTCATCGCCGCGATCATCGACTCCCACGTCTGGGTCGCAACCGAACGCGCGATCTTTAGCTCAAGCCGAACGATGCGAACGTGAACAACAACAGCGGGCGGCAGAGCCGCTGCGCCCACGCAAACGCAAACGGCCAGCACGCCCTGAATCTGAAGGCCCACCAAACGCGAGGCAGCTGGCACAACGGAAGCGCCGAGAACGGGAACGGGTGGAAGAGGATAATCGTATTCGTGCCCGTACGTCTGCGCCCTCTTTCTTTCGGACTACACCCCATTCTTTCAATAGCCTCTCCTCCACGCGTTTCTCAAGCACCCAATCTGAATTCACGCGTTCTAAGGGTACGTTTGGGATGACTAAATCCGGTTCATCATGCTCAATTCGTCTCGCAGGAGTTTCCCAATGGCCTTTTGACACTTCCCACAACGCAGCGTGCCGTTGTGCAGCGCAGAGTACCACAGATTGCTGGCGCTGCCGGTGCGTGGACTCTTGATCCCATCGTCCGCTATTGCTCATGACCCATTTTTCAGCCGGGCCACTCATGGCTGCGCGCCGCGAATACAACGAACCCGAGAGCCGGCATGATCTCGGACCCATGAATGTATCCTGTACACATTGCGCAGCGCTTCACTGGGCCGACGAATGTGTTTCGGGATCTTCAAAACACTTCCCCAAGTTCGATATCTGCTGCAATCACAGCAAAGGTCAGCTTCGCCCACCATCGAAGTTTACTCGCAGGAGCTCACTTCTGATTATTACGCCTTTGGAGACAAATTTTGGGTGCGTTCTTCACTCTACCAGTTCCAACGATAGCTAACACGACTACCTCAGATAATCCCGCCTGGATCGCCGGAGAACTTTGACATGCGCCACCATGCCGTCGTTCACGTCGCCGGGATTGCGACCAATGTCAACGAGGACGACTCGACGTTCGAAATCCATGCAACCCAGTATGTCTCCGCCGTCTTCCCCGTGCACTGCCTTTTCCCTGACACGAAACACTGGGAGAAATATATGCCGCTCCCGGCGAAGGGGAAGGCCACTGCCATTGAAGGGATCTTCACCGGCGTCGAGCGCAATGAAGATCGTACTGTCAAGTACTTCATCATTGATCTCGAGAAAGTTACTTTCCTTGGCCCGAATTCTGTTCGTCATTTTATTTATTTATTTATGAATCAAGCTGAGAACCTCTTCAGTTAACACCGGCACTCCCGCGCGCCTCAAATTTACGGGTTTCTTCGGAAACCTGGGCTCAGACACCAAGAAGGAAGAGGTGCGCAACAAGAAGCGCAAGATGGCGGATGACCGTGCGCATGAAGAAGCGGAGGATACAGGTGAAGGAACGTCCTCTGGCCGGCGTTCAACTAGACAATAAATGTATCCAACGTAATTTCGACTGAATGTAAAAAAAATACTTCTCATTGCTCCACTACTACAAGTCCTAAATAATTAGATTTTGCAACTCGACCACATTGCAATTCCCCGTAGCGTAGCACGGGCACACTGCTAGTTGAGAGTAAATAAATATTACAGTCTTGTATATGTCTACCTCCGACTACACAAAACACAATCAAAGGACCCTAACCCGTCCCCGGCGCCAGCGCGGGGCGAGACGCGCGTGCGCGGGAAGAAGTCTGTGACTCAATTTAGATATGAAGTAACGAAAGTAAATGGAATGCGCATACCGTGGAAAAGAAAAGTGAGCATACACAGGCACCGCACTCCGGCCTCAGCATCGGCGTGCAAGTGACCTCCGCAGTGGCGTCGGCGGTGTACACAACTGAGAAATGTGGTCAAATCCGGAGCAGGGTTACACTACACACCTTGAATGTAAGATTTTAGTTTCGACGATAGATCAAGAACAGAATCACGGGGTTGGCAAGTCCTCCGACGTGCCGCCGTCAGCTCTATAAAAGCAAATAAGACATGGAACGGCGAGGAAGGCAAAGAGCACATACAGGACACAGCCGCCCTGGATAAGACCTGCACAACAGGATGCAAGGAGAACAAATGCGGAGAGAAGAATATAAAGCTCACCGATTCAAGACATGTATTGACGCCCGCAACGTGGAGCTCGATGTGCACGCGGCAGTGCAGAAACGGTGATCAAGAACCTGTGAGATAAGGCAACATGCACCTCTGTTGTCAAGGCCATTGTCACCGGTAGCCCTACACTGCTCGTCCAAGGGTTTGTGCATGTGCTCGATGTCTGCAGAAACGACAGTCAAGCGGCTGAAACAGTAGTTAGACGGCAGGGCAGCAGAGTGGAAAGCAAATACAAACCTATTGTGCAAACGCGCATCGTGACCAGGGGCCGAAAAATCTGGCCAACAAGAGCAGAACGAGGATCAGGGCTCTGTACACTGCAATGACTGTCAGTTAAGGTCGGGAGGCGATGTAGAGACTTGCCTCGGCAGGTGGGAAGGGCCCGAGGAGCAGAGAAGGTGGTGGAAGTTGGTGGCAGGCGAGGGCGAGATGAGGGGAAAAAGAGAAGAGTTGTTTATCTCTGTTGACTGTTCTGCCAAATGCAGACATCAACCATCTTTTCTGATGGCACGTGTCACCGGTGCCTGGGCTGTGTAACGTTAGGGCCGGTGCCGGCGAATGCCGGTAGTTGACTTATATAAATATTTTGTGTTATGCCTCCAGCATGAAATCATTCCATCTAAACATTTCAGCTCCCGAGCCCTCCCTGTAACATTTTTACAATCGCTACTCAATTCTGGAGGACTGAATGCGCATTGTACAGTTGCTACACAAGGTGACCCTACGCCAATCCGGGAAATCTTGGGAATTCCCCCGAATTAGGGCAGCTTGTCCCCCTTTAGCCGAATCTGAATTCAAGGAACAAATTAGCTCTAATTTAGTGAAGGAGTTTTTTTCCTGATGTGTAGTTTCAGTGAGTGATTATTTACCGCTGTCGTACAATGCCGATGAACGTTCTTGCAGATGGATGATACTGCAATGTTATGGCTGTCCTCCTCCCTTCTTCCTTCCTCCTTTCCCTCCTCTCATGCTGCAGCCTCGGCATTCTCTGATGGTTCACGCTGGTCTCACCTGATTGCCTGGGCGATCGCATGTGCTCTGCACAGTGCTCGGGACTGGAGGGTGGCCTGCTATTTTGTAGATAGTGGTACTATCTTGTTGCTCAGCTGCTCAATTGAATTTTTAAACCCTTCTTTTTTGCTTCTCGGGGAAAAAAGGAGGAAACCCGAAGGCTGCGAGCTGCTCGCCCAAAGCAGACGAATCACGTGGGGTGACGAGTCAAACCAAGGGCAAAAATTCGGAATAGACCTGGGCCGACCCAGATTGCCCCTGGGACATTTGGGTGACGGATGCGCTGTGCGTGTGTGCTTTGCTTACCACCACGTTCTCTTATTTATCAAACACAGGTTCTACCGCTACAGGTTAACTTGGGGTGAATAGAACGGCCTCCCTGTGTAGTACTCGCTCAATGACCCGTCTAACGTACAGACCAGCACCGCCCCGCTTTGTGAGCAAGAAAAAAGCTTGTGGTTGCATGGCGTTACATGCATCTGCCCCGAATAGAACGGGGTCCTCTCACTTGACCTTCCGAGATGCTCATCTAGCGTGAGTGCACACCGTGTGCTACAGATGCTTCATACCTTTACAGGAGATCCTGAAAATAATGACAACGATGAATTCTTTTTTTTGAGTGTTCCCAAAGAGGAAATACGGGCCGATCCATCGCCAAAAGGGGAGAGGCCTTGAAAGCGCCCTACAAGGGGCCGGAAAGCCCCCAAAGTCCATCCAAGTCTTGCCGAGCCCTGAACCACGCTTCCAAGCCACCCCCAAGTGAATTTTAATACTTCAAGTCCTTTCCAGGGCTCCCAGGACTTGAGCCACTTTTAAGGGCTTTGCGGCGCTTGCAATCGGCTTCCAGGGCTCTCTCCCGGCTTTCCTTTTCCCAATCCAAATCCCATAATAGCGAACCCAAATCCATCTTATTCAGAGTAAAAGTAACAACAAGGAGAGTACAACGGGCAATACACGGGAGCTGGTCAATACACGTCTTCGATGGAAAGACAGACAATGAGTACGAGTAAAGTAAGAATAGAGCTGATTGACGTACAGGAAGAGCGAGTTACGACGATTTACAGTAAGTTACACGCTAGGAGCTCAAATCAGCTTGGGCGACGGATTTTAACAGAAAAGACGTACAATTTGCGAGCGAAGGAATTACCTGCAAGGCTAGTTAGTCGCTGCAGAGGGAGGAGTGAGAAACACGCACGGGGGACGATTTATAGCTACTTGGAGAAAGACGAAAATAGTCAGTCGCTAGCAAAGGATCTGGGCTATAACACGCACCGTGAGCACTTTAGAATAGCTAGCACATCCAAGCCGTTAGCATCCTGCGCGCGTAAAGAGGAAGGAACACACCATTTATTGAGACTACTGCGAGAAAGGGCGTGAGCGGAAGGAGTAGATGAGGCTAGCGGTTACTTACGCGATATTGTAAGTAAAAGAGCTGCGAGAGTAGATCTGGATCAGTCAATTGCAGAATATCTACAGCCCAGAATAACCCACAGCGTCAAGTTGGGCCATTGAGGTTTTGCTGTCGAAGGGCGCGCTTAGCGAGAATGGCCGACGCCGCATTCTTTGGGGCAGCGGCATCCGACGCTCCGGCCGACGACGGGACCTTCTTTGAACCGAAGACTTGCCTGCGCAACATGAGAACTAATACAACAACAGAGAAAGACACTCACTGTTGATACCACGCCAAAGTCTCCACCGCCCAGGAGTCCTCCTTGTCTGCGAAGAGGGCTACGACGGAGTCAAACATCTCCTCGTAATCAAAGAGACCGTCCGTCTTCGTCCACTCGCTGGTGGCAATCATGGTACGAGCCTGGGTGTAGAATGTTAACAAGATATAGAGAAGACGCGGGAATTTACCTGTGCACATGCATACCCAATCATCTCAGGCACAACCTGGAAAGTGTTATGCGCCCGTGCATTGCATACACGCGGGATCTTCGTGGTTCCTGGAATGGCGGATGCGGGCGCTGTCCAAATATGGCGTACGATCTGTAACCGATGAGCAGCGTTGTCATGTTAGAGACGGTGACTCACGCGCACGAGGAAGTGGCTCCGAAAAAGGCCGACTTCCTGATCTTTTGGGTCGTATGTACCGTCTGCATAGAAGCAGGATGGGTAGTCGTTCGCATCGATGTCAATCTTGCCGGCGAGGAGTAGCTTGAGGGTCCTGAAGGTCGAATATGAGCTACAACGTGAATATATGCGCATATATTGTGACGTACTCGTGCGCCGCAGCTGACAAGGCATCCCCGTCCGCATCCCCGTCCGCCTCCGAGTCCTCGGTATCGTCCTTCTCTGTCAAGCGCAAACGTATCGGCCAAGAGACGATGGCGTGGCGAAGGATGGGGTGGTATATGCCACGGTCAGACTTGGATGCGCCGCGTTGCACGCTAGGAACCATGACGTCCGCGATAGGGTCAGCAAAAAGGTATTCAAAACAGTACTTGAGGGCGTTGGTGTCGGTTTGCCTGGAACCTGAAGCCGAGTCGCGAAACTAGCGAGATTAGGAATTGGTATGGAATCGGGAACGAAGGCAACGCACCAGCTTGACTAGCCACGGCCAATGAGTGGTCTCAGACGCGCAGTAGAACTCGCGGACGACCTCCAGGGAGCCTTCCGGAGCGGAGGCGATCATGGCATCGAAGGCGGCGACATGCTTCAGCTGAAGGTCGAGCTCGCTGGGGTAAGAGTGTCAAAACTTTCCGAGGAGGGAGTCGTGACATACGAAGGGGGTATATTCACGGTGTTGCTTGGTGTGGGACGCGACGGTGGATTGAAGTGGTGCGCGGCACCGTAGATTAGCACCATGCCGATGTCCAGGTAAGGGTTTACAGCACGGATGAGGTACTTTGCACAATATGCGAGTTGCTCCGTGGTGGACTTGGCCTCACTGGAAGTCGTGTTAGTATGAGTAGAGTGAGAAAGATAAGCGTACGAGGGACCCCGTTTGGCTCGCTTATTGGTGGGCTCGACGGTGACGATTGCGGCGGACGCGAGAACTTCAAGGTATTTGCGTTTGGCGGCGGTGGGGGGAGCGGTATTGGCAGTGAGAAGGGGATCAATGGGAACGGCGCCAGCAGCGGAGGTAGAGGTGGACGAAGGCGTCGACATGGTGGTCACGGACAAGCGGCGCGTATCGAGCACACGAGCTTTTGAAGGTCCGAATCACGGTCACGTGTCCCCCATCATCTTCGCGCGAAAACAGCCAAAATGGTCTTCACACAGCATTGCAGAGAACTGTAAGCGCAAAATTGCGTGGACTGACTATCAAAAATGCTTATTGTAACCTACAGATTACCATATCCCGCGGACTCGATCATGGCATCATCAGTCTCCTCAATAACTTCCTCCGTCTCCTTCTCCAAACCGTCCTCTCCTTCGTCATCAGAGTCGTTCAAGTCTACAGACTCCGAATCAGAGCCAATCTCATCATCTTCGTCGCCATCCAGACCCGGGGCTTCGTCAATATGTTCTGGTAAAGATTCGGGGAGTGGTGCGTCCACATCCATTTCATCATCCTCGACCGGGTCAACAGTCAATCCCGAAGCGGATTTTCTGCCGACACGATAGCCTACAGCATCGGATGAGTACCGCATGAACATGTCTCGATCCACAAATCTGCGGGAATATTATCAACTGTGCAGCTCTGAGCGGAAGGGGAGGCTTACGAATTAACGTAGTAGAAAAGATAGTCCTCGTCGTTTTCGGAATCGAAATGACGTGCAATTGAAGGTGCCAAAAGCTCAGGAGTCCGCCCATAGTGAAAGGCTGGTATCAAATGAGCTCCACGGATGATTTCTGCAGGATCAAGAAACCCGATAGCTCCGCTGTCAGGAACCGTCGCGTCAACAAACCCGAGACGATGAAGGCGCTTGTGTTTCCAGCCCGCAGAATGGCTCATGTCGCGCCCGAACCAACGGACCCACAAAAACTCCATTTTCTGGGTAACTCCGTTGGTCGTTGATCTTGAGCCAATGTGGCGAACATTGGCATGGAAAATGCCCAGGATACGGCCATACCAATATGGATGTGATGAAGCCTCGTCCTCGTCCTCATGGGCCAAAACCATAAAGTCGGGGTGGGTCCGCGTATTCAGTGTATCCTGATCCCGACGGGCGTCGTACGTTGTATAGTTGACGCGCAAGATCTGGTGGGTATATAATCGTTCGCGTTCAATGTTGACGTCTGCGAGGTCCTGTGGGGTGAATTGGGTCTCGTCTCCGTCGTACGGTATGTTGAGTAGGCGTCCCAGAAGATGTGATTTCAAATCGGGTATGAAATTCTGCGTGGATTGTCAGATAACCCTCAAAAATTCTGAATCAAGAAAAGAGCCAACCTTTAATGCCGGATCATGGCGATGGCGAGCGATGAATTGATGGGCATGAATATGTGTTTTCTTGGATTCCGAAATGTGATGGTGTTGACGAGGCGGAGTGCGGGAAAGGTTGTCGTTGTCAGGAGTGAAGATGTTGGTGCTGGGAGTCTCGGATGGCGGCAGAATTGGGTTGGGGGGATTCGCAGAGGGGCCGTCGTCCGGCGGCGAAGGATCTGCTTTAGCCGCAGCCTCGTCATCCATGCGCTGCTTCATCGCGCGTATAACACGCTGGCGACGTTCGTGGTTGGCTATTTGTCGCTCGAATTGACGTTTATTCGTTTTAGCGTAGTACCTTTTCGCTAGACGATGAGAGAGCTCCCCCTGAGAAAACAGTATGAATATAAATCGAAATGGATTGAAAATGACATGCGATCTGGGTTGAGTACGAGTCGGTTGTTCCAAAATCGAGGATGGTGTCTGGATAGTCGCCCATCGCATGCCATTTGTAGGTACATATGTTCCAGACCTTGCGCTTCTTGGACGAGGTAGCGGCGGAGGGGTTTTTATTTGATTTTGAGTCCTTTTGGGCTTGTCTTCGAGCACGTCGTGCTTGCTCCTGAGGAAGCTCGTACGTGGTATAGGCTTCACATGTCGTGCGAATGAAATGCCGTGCTTTCGCACCTAGCTCCGTCGTGACAGCTCGGAAAGACTGAATGCTTGAGTCGCTGTGCAACCGAAGTTTTGCGTAGGCGTGCCAAGTTGCGAATGTGTAGAGTAGTGTCAGCACAATAGTGTTATGAGGCTCAGGCAGGAGCCCTTCAATCACAGGGATACAACACTACAACAAAAGCGTCAGCATTAGAATATATAGGATGTGTGATTCGTGCGCACCTGGAGAATGTCCTCAAAGTCCCGAGCCGCCAGCTTTTTCATCTCTGAAACATTGGCGTGGAACCGCCGGATAGTGCACCTGCCAAATGTGGGCACCCTTCGGAATCTGCATTGTATTGGATTTGAATGACGGGAACTCGGAAGTGCTTGCCTTTCATCCAGTTTTTCAACCGAAATGGGATTGTGCTCATATAGAATCCGAATCAGATGCACGAAAAGAGACTTCCATCCTCCTAGCTCAACTTCGTGCAAGAGATCAGGTACGAACATGCTAAAAAAATTGAAACCATATTCAGCAAGCTTCGAGAAGGCATTCTATGTAATTTATACGCTATGAGCAAGATATGAAACGCGAAAGAGAATGCTTACACGCGTAGGGACCCAAGATCTCGCCTTCAAATTTCTGGCTACTGCTGCCCCACCTACGAGACACCCCCGCTCGAATATCCAACGCCGGACGAGCTCGATTATGAACCGATACCAACTTGTATCTTCACGAATATTCTTACGTCGGCGCATGTCGGCTTTTGTTCCCATTTCGGGGATCTGAGATTTTTCTACGAAGCATCGCGGGCATGGGCAGCCGCCGAAGTACTTGATGGTCGCTAAAAGAACCCTGCGAATGGTCAGGACAGCAGTAAATCAATGCGACAACATACTTCTCAGGATAATCAGCCCCGTAGGTAAATATTCGTGGAAAGATTCGGCGCTCGATTCCATCGAAACACTTGACGACAATTCCATGGATATAAGCATGGATGAACTCGGGGCACAGGAGCAAATCCCATATTGCATGCATCAGCTCCCGTTTAAGATGCGCCATCATGTCGGCGGTTGGCGCAACCCCGAACTTCTCCCGATAAAAATCTTTCACGGAGGCGGGTAGCTGACAACAGGATCAGCGAAACTGACAGAATAAGAATGGAAGATGCGTACAGAGGGAAAATATGCTTGATGATGCCCAGCATTCGAAGTCGGTTTTGCGCGCGTTACCGAAGAATGTGTAGAGTGGCCACAGTGATGCATTGCCGAGGTTGGCGAGATGGGTGGAATCTGACCAAAACATGTACGCGGCGATAATCGTTTCCAGGCGCGGTTCCGCAGTTTGAGGGAGAGAATTGTGCTCCTTGAACATCTTGGATGAGGTGTAGATCTCGCTGTACATTACTTGATGTCCGTCTGGTAGCACCGGTAAACCGTGTTCATCGAGATCTACGTCTGCTGGTTCCAAACGGACGTCGTTGTCAGTGGGATTGTGATGCGGGTCCCATCGCTGCTCGAATGGTGTTATGTGAAATTCGGCAAACGCAGGGCTTTGGAACGCCTCAATCATAACGTCGAGAAGTGGCCGATAAATTAGACCTTCGACCTCAAACTCTGCTGCATCCTTCTCGGCCACGGAAACCTTCGGGGCGGGGAGTTTGATTTTTACTGATGCAGTCTTCCATCCGTCTGGTGCGTCAGAAGCGGCCGGGGTTGTGTCATCTAACCGCTTGTTCTCCCTCGCGGCGCTGAAATCTTGTAGATGTACGCGGTCAAAGTCATCTTGCAGCAGGACATTCTCGACAAGTGAGTCGAGCTCGGCAATAGACTTCAGATTCGATCCCAGATGGAACCAAGTCATGAGTCGTGCTATCGTCACATTTGCAAATGGAAACCAGGCGGGCGTCGAGGCCGGTGTAATTTTTGTAGGAACAAGCAACTCTGAGGACTGGCATAGATCGTCGAGGGAGATGGATTCATCCGGGTCGTGGGTGGGGCAGTTGGGGAAGATCTTATAAAGACCGTGCTGATTGGGGTCGGTTTTCAGCCATTTCCGCGAAATGGGAGGTGCGGTAGGTTCCACGGGCGGAATATCCTCCACTGCAGGGGTTTCAAGAGGTTCCACCGGCGTAGGAGGCGCTGGGGGGTCGTCTTGAAACCGTTTTGGGAGTCGACGGTGACGCCGGGGACGACCACCAGGTCCTGGGGGCGGAGGGCTGGGCGGGGATTCGATTACAGGGGACGGGGAACGGTCCTATAGGCACCCGATTATTATTTTTCCACTTGAAAATTATCGTGAAGAGTACTTACAGGTATAATAGGTTCTGGTTCCGGCGTGGGGGCGGCCGCGGCAGCAATTTCGAGCTCGGCGGCATGCTGAACCGCCTGGGAATGCATAGCCTGGACTCCGCGGCATTTCTTAAGATGGATCGCTAAACCACGTCCCGCAGCAAAATCTCCCAGCCCACATAAACCGCAGAGGACCATCAGCAGGTAGATATAATAAATTAATGTGGCGGAGAGCAGCTGCATGCAGATACAGGAAAAAGCAGAGAGTCAATTCGGTGGTTATGTCTTGTTTTTTCCTGAAGGCCGCGTTCTTTAGAAAAACGCGCAGGATCGAGATGTAGCGTCGGGGCGGACGCCTGGAGTCGGAAATAGCAGCACCGGAGCAGAGGCAGGAGAGGGTTTGTTAAGGACGGGATGGGGCTGGAATGAGGCTTGGAGGTGGATGTCAATACTTGAAGAGGCTGGCCAAGTCTGAGCAAGCCAGGCAAGGGCCTTGAAAGGGGCTGGCGCGTCGCGTCCAAGAATTGGCGGCACTTGCCGGTGTCACGGGGTGCTTGCGAGTATTTGGACCATTTGGTGATGTCACGCCTTTGAGTCTTCCTCGCTCTCTACGCTCGACGCCCGACACCATGGTGAACCGCCGCATCAGCTCTGACCTCAAAGAACGTGCCTTGGAGCTCTGGCAAGCTGGATGGGAGACCTCGGACATCTGTCACGCCTTCAAGGTCTCGCCCCGGAGCCTATATCGATGGCGTGGCATCTTCGAGGAGTTTGGCACCGTGACTCGGCCCCCGTCTCCGCTTCACAGCCGCGACCGTCTCGTAACCCTTGCAGCACTCACGGCAGCCGAGGGTGTTTACCTCAAAGACCCCTCCATCATGCTCGACGAGATGATGTGGTTTCTCGCCATCTATCACGACATTGCGATCTCGCAATCGGCTCTGCAGGCGACACTAGCGCGTGCCGGGCTCACTCGGAAGATTCTCCAGAAGATTGCCAGTGAGCGCGATGAAGTTCAGCGTGCAGACTACAACTGCTGCATTCGAGACCCTGCAAACTTCTCGGGGACCGGAATGGAGTTCGTAGCCGTAGATGAGTCAAGCAAGGACGAACGCGAGCTTGCGAGGCGTTACGGCCTTTCTCCTATTGGCCAACCCGCCATTTACTCCCATCAATTCGTTCGCGACGACCGCTACACCCTCACTGCTGCAATGAGTACGCAAGGCTACATCACTACCTGGATTGTGCTTGGATCAATGGATGCTTTCGAGTTCTTTGACTTTATTGTGGAAGATGTGGTGCGCCGGTTATCTCTACTTCAGGGTTTTCGCTAACGTCATGCAGCTCCCGGAGATGAAGCCATACCCCGACGCCCAGAGCGTTCTGATTCATGATAACTGCCGCATTCATCATACCGATTTGTTGCAGGAGGTATTGAATGAAAATGGTACGGGTATCATTTATGGAATCAGTCTAGCATCTCTAACTCGGCTTCAGGGATTATGCTGTTGTTTCTCCCACCGTATTCGCCGGACCTCAATAGAAGAGTCGTTCTCCACGTGTTTGTGTTTTCTGTCCGCAAGCTCTCCTTGGACTGATGTATTACTGCAGGGAAGGCATATCTCCGCCGGCACGGCGATGCAATCCATGCCGCAGAAGACCCCATTGCGGCGTTGTTGGAATCGACAGCATGTATTACAGCAGAGATGGCGGTGGGATGGTTTCGACATGCAGGTTACATTTGGTAGAACACTTTAATGAATCCATAGGAGCTTGGCTTAATCATGGGGCGTTGAGATATTAACCCGGGTTGAAAGCAGAGATTATTGAATCCAGATTAATTGTGGTGGGGGCTTGAAGCCCAATGAGAAAGCCAGGTAAGGAGAATGAGCGAGAACGAGGGAGATCGAGGGAATGAGGCAGATCGAGGGAGATTGAACCGTGAATTCAGACAATGTCAACTTAGTCGTTAATTTCTCAATCTCAAAGATAGATTTTTCACATGATCCACTTCTCGTTTTCGCTCATTCGAGATTTTGTCCTTCACGCAAAATTTCGAACGCTAACACGTGCGTACGTCATTGAGTCGTCGACGCCTTGGACTTGGCTTCGTAAAACTGAAGTCGTACCATATCGGAGTTTTAAATGTCGCTTTCTTCCCCCCACCATCTCCTCATCGCGCGCGCCCTGCCTTAGCTGCCCCGCCGCCTCCCGCCGCCTCCCGCCCGCTCCCGCTCGGACCCAATCGACGCAGGTCCTGCACCAACGGTTTGTGCCGCTCAGTTCTGATCCCTGTCTGACCACCTCATCAGCCGCTCGCCGCTTGCCCTCAAAACACATACCAAAGACGGAGTACATTTCTTCCTCCGTTTCCAATGCGTTCACTTGCACATGCACATCTCCTCATCCAGGTCCACCTGTGAGCCGTCTACCGTTTGCCTCCACGACTTGCGCGGTATGATTACTTTTTTGTTGTGAACGGCTTCTGACACGCCGCAGTGCCCCAGGCCGACTACTGTGATGGCACATGCACCCGGTACGATGGCTCTGGAGGACGACAACGCGTCGGAACCTGCGGTCACGCTGCAGGCGGCCTCGTCCCAAGTCCGGTATCCTGCGGTGCGGCGCTTTCCCCTCCCTTACCCCTCGTCTAATCTTATTGCAGCTTGTGGTCCCCTCCTGTAGCCTCCACCATCCGCGTCGTCCGTCCCGCCTGCCCGTCGCCCGCGCTCTACCCCAGACATCCGCCCACTTATGCGGACCTCCGTCCCCGCAACGCCCGATCCCCCACCTGCCCCGTGCCTGTATCCGCACGTGGACAACCAATCCCCGCCGCTGCAGCATAACACGTCGCCGCGGCCCTGCTTCTGCGTCCTCCTCGTCGATTGCCGGGCCGGGGGACAGTCCGCAACAACGATCCGGGCGCGGCAGCGAGCGCCAGTGGAGCGGGAAATGCACCCGAACGATGGTGGGGAGGAGGGAGCAATGGGTGAGCAGCGGTGCAGGGGGGCGGCAGCGGCGGCGGGCGTGTAGGATTCGTGTATTACTACGTGTATTAGTAGTACCCGAAATATATTTTTATTCAGTGCATTCTCATTTTGGTTCAAGGTGGCTCACTATAAACTAAACGCTCACTCACGCTCATTTTCGCTCATTTTTCCTCACTCGTCAACGAGGGAAAGTGAGCGGATTCCAGAATATCGAGGCAGAATGAGAACTTTGACCTATTGTACTAATTTCTCGTTCTGCGTCGTTCTCGCTCATTCTCCTTACCTGGCTTTCTCACTGGGCTTGAAGGCCGGGCAGCGTCGGAGTGAACTCGGTTTAAACTGGTTCAAACGGGTGAGTGACGGAATTGTGATTGATCGATGATGAACCGGATTAAACACTGGATTAAACACTTGATGGATTGAGACAAAACCAAGGGTCCCGTGTGGCTCGATCCGCAGGCCTTGTCAGAGTAGACCACGGAAGACATATCCGTAACTTTACCAACTGAACTAAACTGGCACAACAAATGTCCCCACAAGATAATCAGCTTACATGCCATTGAATCAATTACATTCAGCCACAGGGCGAGGTCACTGAAACAAAAAAAGGCTTTCTATCGAGCTTGTATCATAGTACATGAGTCAAGCTATGTAGACAAATGACCAGATAAATATTGTTCCTCCTTCATCTGTCCCCCCTTGGATAAATTCGATTACATTTTCCGTTAGCGAGAGTAATGCCTGGTACCTGCCCAGCCTGACCAAGTTTCGTGTATCTTCCACCCGCCGCTCATACATCCAGGCCTTCTGACGAGCATAAGCCGCATGTCCTGGCTGGTTGGCATGTGAGTCCCCCAGTTGACTCCATACCGACTGCATCTTGACGTAACTCCGAATTGTCCAGAGCAACTCAACAAGTTTCTGCTCTTTCTGTTCTTTCCATCGCTGCATCTCCGCCTCTGCGCAAAACCATTGAACCTGATCACCTAATAACAGATCTAGAGAATCAAGGCTGTTGGGGAGAAGTTCAGCAGTACCTTTGTTTGACCATTCCTCCATTTCACTCTGAGAAAGCCTCCCATCTTCCCCAGCAGCCACAACCATCCCTCCGGCCGCCTAGAATCGAGATCTTGTTGCTCCTCTGGAGTGATCATATGTTTGCATGTGGCAATCCCGACCGCTTGATGGTATCCTGTATATTATCGCCAGTCCTACTATTGTCTTTTTGTTGCCTTTCATTCTTGTCTTTGTGGTCATATAGTGTTGTGAGGGCCCTGACAACATTTTTCACGGCGCGGAGAACCTGATCCTCCCTCCATCCGACCTCCTCGACTCCGAGATCGACTAGATCAAGTTCCAACTGCTCACCTGGGGGCGCTTCTGAGACGTTCCATACCCCCACTCCACAGGATTTCAACCTCGTGCAATCCCAAGCCGTCCATATACCAGTCCCACATACTGATGAAGACTCGAGTAAGTGAAAAATGTTTAAGTCTTCGTAGTGTTCTGACGATATGATAGTTGATTCCACTGCTCCGATTCTCCCCAACAACGGGTACACTTCGCGGTTTTACCTGTGGTGACGCCTATACTTATTGCATGAACTTCAGTCCAATTGAAACTAGTGAAACACCGGCACCTCAAGATATTGTGCAGAATGTAAAATGCTCCAAGCAAGTGTTCTGCTCTGTCTTGGCAGTTACGGTACTTATGTTCTTTACTAGCCACGACGAGCACTCGGAGCTCACAAAGCCCCGGAAAAAGAGCCAAGCAAGCATCATTGTGAGATCTCTACATGCAATTTTCTCAGTGTCTTCCAGTCAGGGCAACGAGAATCACCCCTCAGAGCCCGAAAATCCTGTACTGTGTAAGTCCACTCTCCCCTGGCCATCTGTGGAAATTAATATCTGATCATCGGAAGCGATGGCCATTGACAGAGCCGCAAGGGCAGCAAATCTGCCATCGCCTCCGCAAGCAAGGCGCCGCGGAGATCGACACGCCAACCGGCAGCCAAAGTGTCCACGGCAAATAGCGAGAAGAAGGGTGGGAGGCCCGCTCGGCGCCGAAGAACTCTGTGTGTACATATAATTTTCTGCACTGTCAATCCTTAACTTTCCAATGGAGGCTTTGTGTATGGCGATGAGAAGTCGGAGACATTTAATGAAGATTAAATTGGTAACTTCTCTTCTTATGTACGACCCTCACAGACTGAATCATTCCATTGAAGCTCGACTTCTTCTGTCAATCGGTGTCCAGAAGACACCCAACTCAACTCTTATTTCTACTCTAACTCGTCTTATTCGTCATCACTGAGCCTCCTGTGGTCGTTGGTATTCATCCGCTGTTTAATCTGTGTTCATCAATCCACCTCGTTTAATTCTTCCTCGTTGAGCTTACTTTTGTCATTGGGATTGATCTGGTGTTTAATCCGCATTCATCCATTTGTTTAATCCATCCACTTTGATTTGATCGGTTGGAGTCTTGCAGCAGTATTTAAACCCTTTGTTCAATCCTGCTCAATAACTCAATGAACTGCCTGTCCTTGCTCAATTGATGCACATCATCCTGAACTGTCGTGGAGTTGGTTTAATCCTCATTAATTATGCTCAATTGATCATTGATTAAGCACCTCCGACGCAGGGGTGTACCGTACAATTGTGCAGACAGTAGGATGGTAGAGGATGGGAGGTACAGGTGGACTCAAAAGTTCATGTCCCTGTCACCGGGCAAATAGCTTACTTGGAACCTCCATCTCCCTTATCAGCTGGTCGAACTCAAGAGGTCCGGCCTTCGATCACGCCGGGTGCCCTTTTTTGAGCTGAGACCTGCCTAAACTTTGAACCTGCTTAAAGGTGATGCTGTTAAAACACCTGCCCGCCACTGACGGCATTAATCTGGATTCAATAATCTCTGCTTTCAACCCGGATTAATATCTCAATGCCCCATGATTAAGCCAAGCTCCTAGGGTTGCTGCACTTTACAGAATTTTAACTACGACAGAACAGCAACATAGCAATGAAAGCAAATCTACACGTCAAGCTAGTATCAGTCAAACATTCCTGTGCGCAGCTCAGCTTTGAAACGAAGATTAGCGTGGTGGACCCGCTTCCAGCTAAAAATCGTGAACCCCTCCATCGCGAGCGCCGGCTCAACCGCCTCGGCCGTCACATCCCCCGGTCGGAATCCCACATGCTTCAAAAGGCCACAGTCATCGGCGTCGATTTCGTAAATTTCACAAAAGCGCTCAGTGGAAACGGTATGACACTTGATGGGAGAAGGTGGGAGCGATCGGGGATGTACCGGAACTTCTCGAGGTTGAGGGGCAGCGAGTTGATTCAATTGGGGGAAGAGAGCGCCGAGTCCACCACCGGATTGCGAGAGGATTGATGCCATGAGGAGATCAGAGAGAGAAAGCGGAGCAGGTGGGGCGGCAGCGGGAAGTGCAGGCGGAGCGGCGGCAATCAAAGGAACAGCGTTCGGGTTGGGAGCAAGGGCAGCAGCTGCAGCGGGGACTATCTTGATTCGCTGGTTAGCGTCGAAAAATCGGGAGCTAGGAGGGTTGTTCTCGTCTGTTTCCTTCTTCGCCTGGGATGATAGTTGAGTGTAAAGGTAATATGCTGAGTAAGAAACGCACCATTGCCGCCGCCCAAACACCAAGGCGGGTGGGATTGAGCTCAAAGTAAAATCTGGTCGTCGGGTCGCAGTAAACACGCAATTAGGGGAAGTTGGGGTAGTTTCCAATCGGATATTTGTCTTCCAGGATGTCGCGCTCAGCCCGAGTGGCTTTATTGAAAGTATTCTAGTCAAGTGGGTCAGATTCGAAGACGAAAACTGAGTATATGCGCGCTAAACCTTTTGCTCTTGAACCGAATCGCTCGCGCCAGGAGCATCTAGTTCGCCGTAGTCGAAGCGTTCTTCTGGGTCATCCCCCGTGGCCCACGGCTGGGCACGAAAGAAAAACCAGCAGTGAGATTCAGGCACATGCTGGCTGTACATACCGCCTCGTCGTCCATCGGTTGCGCGGGTGGAGGCATCAATAGTATGACCGTGTGGGAAGTCTTCTTGTCTTCTTTGTGAACTCTGTTACCATTGCGGCATAACCCGACGATTTACCGAGCGGAAGCAAATTTGCATTCTTGGGTTTCTTGGGTTTCCACCGGATTTTCGTCTCGTGGATGTTTTCCGGGCGGCAGGGAAGGGCACGAGAAATGGTAGCAATGAGAGAGGCATAGGTCGCAGCAAGGGGGAGAGTGAAAGGGCCTCTTTGCAGGGGTTCGACGACGGGGGCTTTCCCGCGCGACTTCGTCTTGGTGGGCTTGTTCATGGGGATTTCGATATAGTATGTGACGGAGGGAACGGGGGGGTCGTCGTCGTCGAAGGCGTCCTCGGCAGGCTGTTTCTTCCTTGGTTTCTTGACCTTGGGGGCCTGGGAGCCGGATGCGTCACGGTCTTCGTCCCGCTTGCGCTTCGTCTCCGCACGGCGCTCCCGCTGTTTCCTGTTCTTCTCGTGATTCTTTTCCAGCTCCGGGCGCACCCAGAGATACTTTTTTGCAGCTATGAAGAAGGAGAAAGGTCAGGAAGATCCACCAGAGCACTGAAAACGAACGCACCACCTGGAAGCTCCTTCATCACCTGCCCAATCATGCCGTCTACATCGCCGTCGTCAAGACCGTCGTCGTGGTCGTCGTCGTGGCCTGAGGGCGCCATCTGGTCCGAACGTGCAAGGAGCGGCGCCGGGAAGTAGGTGGGGGGCAGGAAGTCGAGCGTAGAGAGCGAGGAAGGCTCAAAGGCGTGATCGGCCCGTATTTCCTCTTTGGGAACACTAAAAAAAAAATCGATCGTTGTCATTATTTATTTTCAGGATCTCCTGTAACTTGACCCCGGATTCATGCTGCTCTGTAGGCCTAGGCGTGAAAGATCAACATCCCAACCGAGAGCCCATTTTTCGTCAGTTTCATACACGAGTTCGACCGAAGTGATGAGTATTTCTATGCATAAAAGCCTGGGTCGATATGGAGATGGAGAGCATGAATGAGCCCCTATCTAGCCTTTGTACATGTTGTCTTTGATGTTTCGGCAAACGCCGCGTCGCCTCTTGGCTCTTACCACCACGTCAATCAGGACTCCCGGAGTTTTGGCGTCGTCGTGATCCTTCATTCCACATCCATACGCACTCCGGAATGCACGCCTTGGTCCTCAATCTTGTAGCCTCCGCCCAGACTCAAGACTCGCGATCGGATGGCTCCAAATCTCAATCCAGCGCACCGCCGATTCAGGCTTACGCCCTGCTGGCTGCACGTCGGCCCAGAGCCTCTTGCTCCCCAAAGAACGGTATGGGTCGGGATATGGATCTACAGCACCCTCTGTTCATACTCTCCTCATCCGCCGCCGACGGAGACGGAGATCTTGTCCCTGAACGCCTATCCGTTTGCCGGACAGGCCAAGGCCACGCTGCCGACTGTTTAGGAGTGATTTCGGCGCGTTCTCCTGCGCGTTGTGCGGACACTGTCATCTCGGGACTGCTATAACTCCTGCGATGTGATGTCGTTCTTGGGCAACCTTGGATTTCGATTCGCTCCCTTGTTCTGGATCTTGGAATCCTCCGACTTCTCTTGTACCTGATTTGAATGCTATGGCGAGACCGCCTCGGGACTCTTATAACGCCTGGCATTCATCCGTTGTTGGGAAGCCTTTGCCGGCTTTGATTCATTCGCTTGTTGGAAAAACCTGTGACATTCTGTTGCCCTGCTGGGGAAATTGTACTTGGGAAGACAACTCGGCTTTGGGATAACACCTGAGATGCGTGCGTGGATTCTATCCCTTCGCTTCCACCGCCGACCTTGACATCGGAATGTCCCTGGCATTCAGCGACAGCCTCGCCACTTGGAACCGAAGAAATATTAAATGGGATAGCGTTCTCCTAGGTACTTTCGTCGTCCTCCGCCGACGGAGACGGAAATCTCATTCCTGGATGCGTATCAATTTGCTGAAGTCAAGACCACGCTGCTGAGATTTTAGGCGTGATTCAGGCGTGCTCGCCTGCGAGTTGTGCCGATACTGTCATCTCGGGGCTGGGATAACTCCTGCGGTGTGATGTGGTTTTGTACAACCTTGGATTTTGATTCGCTTCCTTGTTCTGGCTCTTGGAATCCTCCCACACCTGATTGGAATGATATGGCGAGATCACCTCGGGACTCTTATAACTCCTGGGATCGATCCATTGATGGGGAGCTTTGGCGGCTTTGATTCATTCGCTTGCTAGAATTTTTGAGATTCGAGACATTTTGCCGTCCTCCTCGGAGAATTGCGCGTTGGAAACTAACTCGGCGTTGGGTTAACGCCTGAGATGCATGGGTGAATGTCCTGGCATTTAGCGAGCTTTGGCCCTGGCCTTCGGAACCGGAGGGATATATAACCCTGGCAGTCGAACGATGAGGACTCAGGATCTCAGCCCGACTTCTAGCCCACTGACAACGCAATGCTCTCCCTCTCCACTCTTATTTCTTTAGCAATCGTTGGGTCGGCGTCATTCTTTGGCGTTCAAGCCCAGTGTATACAGTGAGTTGTGAATCAAGGTCCGATTCCACATCTCACATCTCTACCCCCAGAAATGCTGGGTACCTTGGTGCTTACGACGTTGGTACCGGCGCTTTTGTCGGTGCTGTCGTAAGTTTCCCCTACTTTCAATGTGTACCATGGGCTTATGACACTGTTCAGGCGCGCACCCTGGGTGGTTCCGGAATATTTAGTCAGTTATCCTGCGGGTCCATTCGTGAACTTAATTCCAATCTCTCGCGCAGCTCTTTCCAAGAATGGAACCACTTCCGACTACCTGGCGGTTGTGGCGTTCAGCAACACCTGCGGGGACGGCGGTCCTGTTTTCCTCCAGTAAGCGAATGGGAAACGTACTATGCGTCCAGCTTACCTGTCTTTTGCTAGGATTCTGAGCCCCGTGGATCCTGCGGCCGGATATGTATCCCTCACCTTCGGTAACCCCAACTGCGCCGCGGGTTTTTTCACCAACAATGAAGCTTGGGCCCCTATCGCCGCTGCGGACGGTTTCCCTCGTGCGCTAAGTGATTGCTACCCGCCATACATATATTCATCAGGACACATTTAGATGGCCAATTCCCCACACCCGGTCCCACCAGAACTACTATTTTCGGTGGCTACGGAAGTCTCAACACCTTCTGCGGCGAAAACATGGTGTTTGCTTTGGGCACCGCCGTTAATAGGCAGGTACTGCTCCCGGCATGGAGTGAGTCGACCAAATAAGCTGGCAGTCTCATGCTAACTGGAAATCACTTCAGAGGATCCCAACAGCGGTGAGTTGGCTATTTTTTTAAAAGGAAAACGTTCAATGGACTAACATTGCTGCAGTTCTGCACACCGCTCTTCCCGTTGTTCAAGATAGCACGTTTAATCGCCGTACGTCTAATATTCACAAGCCTTTCCGCCCGCTGACTGATGGTTACAAGTCCTTGCGACTCCCGATCCGGCGACCTACTCCATCACCAATTCCGGTGCAAGTATCCAGCAAGTGGTACGTTTCTCCCGCAATTACTTGTATGATGCTGACCATATCTAGTACCTTTCCATTTTCATTTGATCCATAAATATCACGGCGGACTGGAGCTTTTCCCTTGGTGGATGGGAAGCTTAATCTGGATATCTACTTTTCCTATCTTGCGGTGTCTTGTGCCGACCATCTGGATTCTTGGCCCAATAGAAATATAAATGCTCCCTCGATGCATGCCAATTCTTTCAAAGGATTTGAGTCAGTTTCTTAAGAAACAGGTTTGAAGTTCAACGTGAGGAGCGCCCCGGGATTCCGCTGGGAGATTCACAGCCGCGATAAGCCGAACCGATGTTCGATACGGTTCGAATGAGAATCATAGCCAGTAGGAGGGCCCACTGAATGGACCGACGAGCCGCTCATTGTATCCAATAGCACTATAATGTAGCCCCGGGAGTTGTGAATAATATCCAGATCTGAATCCGAACGTATCGAAAGCATGTCAATGTGTCCTTCTGAAAAATCTATCTTGTTGCCAGCAACAAAGTCCGCAATCGCCGCATGAGGTCAATGCGAAGCAGCAGATGCTCCGGAGCGTATAAAACCACGTCGAAATATCGTAGGTCGCGCAGCCCAAGCACACCCCGGGCCCAAGCCCCGCGCAGCACGTTGGCCACCAGGTCGAGTTCAGTCCCCTCCAGCGGCAAGACGTCGAGCTCAAACACTAGGCTGCGGAGCCGCATTTTCCGGAGGACCGCGAACACTGAGTCCCACGGCAGCGGGGAAGACCCATAGCTTGGGAGCAGGTACAGACTGCGAATTCCCGGGATGTAGTGGGAGCCGAGGGAGGCGTTCAATATCGTCTTGAGTGCGGAGACTTGAAGGCGAAAGGTGGTGCGGTGGTGAAGGATTGGAAGAGCTTTGAAGTATAACTGTCGGCATGCTTGTAGGAGCGCGGTGGGGATTGCTATAGGGTGCAGCAGGGGAGGAAGGCCTTCAGGAAACTCGAGCAGCTCGTAGCATGTTGAGTCCGCGACGTAGTGCGTCTCATCAGGAGATGATCCCAGCCTCAGGTCCACCCAGTAACCCCCGAGGGCGTAGTCGTATATGAGCCGTCGGAGCTCGAGAGGGTGATTCATCAACCGGCTATGCGGTTGCTTTGACAGACGTCGCTGGCGGATCTTGACCCGCTGTTTGGGCGGCAGCTGGATGTCTCGGGGCCGCCGCGTCGTAAAACCAGGGGGCAGCCATGATATGCACAAGGCAAAGGGGAGGAGCATGTAGAAAATGCAGGCCTGGCCGGGCGAAGAGAAGGTATCATGTTCTCGTGGCATAGGTGCTGCTGCGTGAGATCATATAAGTATTCCTGAATATGCTGGAATGGAACCATCGTACCTGGGCGGAGTCTGGGGCGGACCGTGCAGGCGGGGCGTAAATGCCGGCCTTTATACTGTCGTTTTGGCACTTCCATGTGATATTCATTTTGAGTTGACGCTGGTGACAGCTGGACATACGTCCCCAGATAGATTAATTGCGCGTTTCGTCAATGAAGGGCTGATTGTGTTGCTGCTATTGGATTCCCACGGTTCGGCATTCGCCGACTTTCCCCGATGTTCTCTCCGAGTTAGTTTCCTCAGCATTACTAACGCTTTCGCTCTCTCTTCTCTCTCCTTGCAGTACATTCTAGTTATTATTCTGTGTAGTATATAAGCTCTCTGTTCAAGAGCCCCAATATTATTCTCTTCTTGTTCTTCACTCAGGATATCTCATGAGAAACCCGGTTCCTCGAAAAGCCCTGTCTGTAGTTTTAGGGAAACCTCAGAGAAAGTTTAATGGGAAACCCTTTGCCCGCCGATCAAGCCGTGATCGGAGTTCAAATCTCAGTTGGGCGTACAATTTACGGATGTGCCCAGTACACAGCTTGACAAATAATTTATTAGCTCATCTTAAGTTCGATGTGCTTGGAACCGACATGAAGTGGGATTGGGCCTCTTCGAGGCAGGTGCTGAACCGGTAGAAGAGAGAGGCAATGGCTCTACTCATTACGACAGAACTGAAGATGGAACAATCACAACAATGCATCTCAAAAATGTGCATGCGGTCCAAACCACAACACCCAAACACCTGTTCTCCGACGATGAGCGTTCTAAATCAATTTGCTATGCATCGAGGACTTACTCCTAATGAACCACTGGAGCACTCATAATTCAAGGCCAACTAGTCCGTCTGATCCTCTGTCGGTGCACCTGGGGTTCCTTCCAAGATTGAACGCTCGGGTCCTTGAGAACAATAGGAAGACTTACCCATCTTTTGTGGTGAGAAGTTTCACCTCACCCTCTGGGATTGCATCATAAGTAGGCAGGTAGGTAGGTAGGTAGCATTACACGGCACGGTCCCGCTTAGGAACACTGCTTTCAGGAAGTATCCCGGTGTACTACAGATTTATTATGTACACCATTGTCCCTGACCTCTATATATCTCCCAAGCCGAGCTCGCGCACCCAGTCTCCTGTCACGCTGTAGAACCAGGCGATACATAGAAGCAAAAAAATAGAGCGGAAAAAAAGAAGAATCAGTACCTCGGTTCAACTAGCTAATCGGAACAGCGGAGTCGCGTAATACATTTGAAGGACTTCATAAGCAAATTTGGCCACGAGAGCCACAGTAGATCTTTCATAAACCATGAATTTAAATAACTCAATTGGGTCGAGTTCATTCATGAGACGGCGCAAGGTTGGTGCTAGTCTCTCGTAGACAGACGCTCTAACATGAAGCTCGTACCTAGAAAAAGGAAGAAGTGTCGTTGGCACGTCGACGTGGCACTCGGTGACGGAGACAATTGATCTCGGAGGCAGAAATATTCCGATGCCGACACAGTCGGACGAACACAAAATAAAAATGACCCATCAAGTGAAACAGAATTTTGGACGCTGAGAACTTTGCTGAGCTGATACATCCAGGAGAAAACATTGGGAAGATCAGCAGGTTGAACCAGCCATACACTTTAACAACGAGGAGTATGCTTTTTTGAACACCTTTTTTACATCCAATTTTCGGTCTGTGCAATGACCAAATTGATATGACTAAATCCTGTTTGTCCTTGTAGCAAAATTGGGCGATCACCAAGTTCCCCAGGGTAGCCAAACCTGACGGTTCAGCAATGAGACTCACGTGAACGGTAACCAAACTGAAGAGTATGCATATGATTGAAGATGGCAATGGAATATGTAACAAATGTATTACTCAAGAACTCAAGTTAAGCACAACTCAAGTCCCATTGCTGCACTTGAGTTCGTTACTGGACTTGACTTCGTTACTGGACTTGAGTTCGTTCCTTGACTTGAGTTCGTTTCTGGACTTAAGTTCGTTTCAGGACTTGAGTTTCGGCGCAAGCTTAAGTTCTACGAGGGCTGTCTTCAGTTCCGTGGCCTGGATTAAAAGGGTAAATCTCGTACCTGCGTGTAGACCCGCGCGCGGCTTTGACAGGCGACTTCGCCACGTAGTCCCAGCTGAAAGTCATGAGCACCGATCCCTGACGACATAACCCCAAACTTATCTCGGTTTTCCGCCCCCACGCACTTCGGCCGCTAACTTCTCTTGACGTTCCTTTTCGGCCTCCTGTGAATTTCAAATGAGACGAAGTAACAAGAACAGTCAATGAAAGTTTACCTGGGGCGTTTTACGCGTTCTCGAAGGGCGTCTTGTCGCCATTGAATCACCCGCATCCTCTTGAACAAGCTGCAAACGCGCCGCCGCCGCCGCCACCGCCGCCTCCTCCTCCTGCTGCAAACGTGCCACCTCCTCCTCCTGCTGCTGCTGCTTCTTACGCTCGGCCTCGCGCTTGAGACGCTCCACCTCCTCCCGCTCCACACGCGCCGCCGCCGCCGCCTCCTCCTCCTGCTGCAAACGTGCCACCTCCTCCTTCTGCTGCTGCTGCTGCTTCTTACGCTCGGCCTCGCGCTTGAGATGCTCCACCTCCTCCCGCTCCACACGCGCCGCCGCCGCCGCCTCCTCCTCCTGCTGCAAACGTGCCACCTCCTCCTCCTGCTGCTGCTGCTTCTGGAGCTGGGCCTCGCGCTTGAGACGCTCTGCCTCCTCCTGCTCCAAACACGCAGCCGCCTCCTCTTCCTCCTCCTGCTTCTTGCGCTCGGCCTCGCGCTTGAGACGTTCCGCCTCCCCAGTAGTAGCTGCGTGCAGCGGCTCGTCCCCAGTAACTGCAACCCGCTTGCGGAAGAACCCTGCACTCCCCTCGCCCGCGCCCGCCGCAAAGGACGCAGCTAATGTATACCACTGTGGTCCCTTTAACCCCGCCAGCCCGTTCGAAGACAACACGAGCTCAGGAAAGTTCGCAGCGTCGTAAAAGTTGTCGGGCGTGTCGGCGATTGCTGGCCAGGGTATCTCTCGACTTCCAAAGGCAGCTTCTGTGAATTTCGACAGGTCAATGATCCTCTTTTGGCCCGTAAATTCGAACGACGCACGATAGGAGGGCATTAGGAAGCTTGTCACTGTTTGCGCTAACACATTGGCTGATACGTCGTTCAAAGCATCAAGTCCGAGAGGAAAAAACAGGTGGCAGCCCGTTTGCAGAATCCCCCACCGCGACATACTCTGTTCGCGCAGCTCAGAAAAGACCGTCGCGTCAATATGGATTGCGTCGCACCTTTAAGAGGCCTCTCGGCCCAAGCGTACATGGCATTGAAGTTGTCTTGGGCGAGTTGCGGGTATTGTTTCTCGAACGATTGGCGAGCATGGATACCCTCGAGAACGGCCTCAGCCCTGCTCCAACAGTAAGTCCTACGCACACTGATGCAAGGAGAAGAGAAGGGAAAGGGAACGCACCACTCGAGCTGCACGTTTCCGTTTGTGTCCAGCCACCCCATCAACATGGTCGCCATGAAAGGGCGGAACTTCCCCGACGTGTGGAGCTTCTGGAACATGTGCTTGAAGCCGCTTGCCACTAGCTTCTGACGTCTAAGTAAATGGTCAATGGGGAACGGCATGATGGTATGTACGACTTACTCCTCCCAGTCAACCTCCTCGTCCTCCACCATCACATCCCACGACGCTTTGTCCTCCTTCGCCCACAACATAGCCTCAGCTTTCGCAAACTTGCCACCAGCATTGATGTCTCCGGGCAGAGTCTGAGAAAACCACTGGATTTCGTCGTGGCAATCTTCACGAAATCTGTCGCGACCGGTCAAGGCGGCGAGCCCCAGCAGCTTCGTCACTGCCGTGGAAGGCGCCGGTTTGGATGGCGCAGTGCCGGTCTTCTTGACCTTATTTTTGATGTTGTCGGCCGACCGCTTATTACTGATAACTTTTTGGATCGCCTATAGTATTGGTCAGAAGTGCTCTCGACACAAGACAGGTGGATAGAAGTACTCGCCTTACGCCACCCCGCCTTCGTGTATCCACGCAAGAGAGCTTTACGTCCGTCCGCCCTCGTCCTCCTCGTCGTCGCTCGCGTCACCGTCATTTGCCCGAGGCTTACCAGCCTTCTTGTTGAGCTTGCCTGGGTTTTCGTAGTCTAGTGTAAGCCGTAGGTCGCGCTTCGGCACTTTCCGTAGTCACGTGAGGACCAAACACGAGCATTTTTTCACTGCACGTCTTCCCATTCGCGCGTCCATGGGCGTTGCAGCCTTCCTTTTCGCGCTCTTCCTCCTCATTATATCCCATCTATGCATCGCCTTCAATTTCTACTTAAAAGACAGAGAAGTCCTCAGCGAACGCGTAAGGAAACGAGCGCTATGATTAAGTACCTAAAAGACAGAGAAGTCTATGGTATTGTAAGTATGAATAGCTAGGAAAGAAAGTGTGGCACGCACCCTCAGCGAACGCGTAAGGAAACGAGCGCTGAGCGTGACATGCGTGACCATCTGGACAAATCGGGAATGACTACGACGCGAGCAAGACGCGAGTGGGAGAAATAAATGGAACGAGATTGAATGGAATACTATCGTATTTTATCACTACTCCGGACCGGGCTTTGCATTGGCCTGCAAGATCCTCCTCAGTGTTCTCCCCACCTTCGAGCCGCATAGCTACAAATTGGACGGGATTTGCAAGGTCCTCGATGGGATAGACCTCGTCGCTGTTACCCCAACTGGTTCTGGCAAGACAGGATACCTATTCCTGTCCATCATTGTCATGACTGCAATCACGAAGACACCGTCCCTTTGCCCCTCATTGAAGTTCCCCATGGACCCGGCCATCGTTGTGGTGTGCCCTACCAACTCGATTGAACAAAAAATGGTGCACCTGGCTTTCTACCCTGATTAACCGGCCAGCTGACACCATTCAGGAGGATAATATGGCGAAACTCGGTGTTGCGGCACTTACAATCAATTCAGACACCATTACTGAAGCTCGGATACGGGGCGAAGATCTCTGGCTCAGGGCACGCCAGGGCATTTCCATGCTAATCCTCGGCCCCGAACAGCTCATCTCGGAAGGCTTCCGCAGTCTGCTTGCGTTCGAGCCCTTCTATAACCGGGTGTGCGCTCTCGGAGTGGACGAAATCCATCTTCTCGTCTACTGGGGCCTTTCCGTTCGTAAGGTGTTCACCCAGATTGGGCATATGCGTTCCAGATTTCGCCCTGGAATCCCTGTCATCGGCCTCACGGCCAGTCTCCTCGCCGATTCCAAGGTCGAGAATGGGATTTTTTCCCTCTTGGGCGTGAACCGCGCAGAGTTTCACCTTATCCGCCGCTCGAACGCCCGTTACGATATCCAGATCTTGTTCCGCCAGCTTCACTCCGGCATCGACGGAAAGGTATTCCTGGAGCTTGCATGGGTTCTCGGGACCACCGAAAAAACACTCATCTTCGGCAACACTGTTCCCCTTGTATTTCGGCTTAAATCATATTTCAACAGCCTCCTTCTCTCCGACCCGCATCGTGGCTTTTGCATTCGCATGCATACCGGCCTCAACTGGCCTGACAACAAACTCGAAACCCTGGCAGATATCGTCAATGACACGAAATGCCAGATAATTATCGCGACAGCCGGTCTCGCACAGGGAAACGACATCAAAGTTATCAAGACGGTCATCCAGATTGGCGAACCCGAGAGCGTCGAGATGTACATTCAAAAGCTAGGTCGTGCACGCCCATGTGTCCAAAACCCCCGCGCGATCTTTTACATCTCGAGCACTCGAATGGAGCTCGCAGCGAATATTGTGCAGCAGACAGATGCGGAGAACGACGCGGATGCGAAGAAGACAGCAGGATCGATGCCCAGGATGTCACGCGCGACCGCGGAAATCCTGACAGCGAAATGTAAACCCGCCGAGCAAGACCACCAGTTTAACAATCCCACAAGTGACTCCCCGTGTCCGTGCAAGACCTGTGTCGCATTCCCACCCACCCCACGACCGGTGCATTGTCTCTGCAGCGGATGCGTACCGGAGACGAGCCACGAGTTGTACCAACCTTCTGTGAAGAAGAAGCAGGCAGTATCGTCCGATATTCCCGCGGGGAAGCGACTGACAAAAGTCATGAAGGAGGCAGGCCGTGCTAGGTTGGAGGAATTTCGCCTGTCAGTCTGGCGGGAGGCCTCCGACCGAGAGCTGGGACTCACTCCCCTTTCTGACTTCCTACCTGACATTATCATTGGGCAACTCCTTGACCGCTTTGCAAAGATCAAGACAGTGCCTGATCTCGTCCCGTTCATTTCTCACGTTGCAGGGCTAATCGGGCACCATGGAATACCACTTGAGGTGCTGGTGGAGTTGCGAGGTACATTCCAAAAAATTAAAGTGGCGGCGGCGGTGGCAAAAAAACGGAAACAGTAGAGGATTATGTATTGAGTTGTAATCTAATTGTCACCCGGTTCCTGCTCCTCACTCTCCGAGTCCAACACATCTTCCGGCCCGACCAGCATATCCCTCTCGTCAAAAACTAGCTCACCATCAACAAGAAATGTGGCCCCCCGAGTAGCATAGATATTGTCCATGCTGCTGTCTTCATCTAATTTCGACTCAGCCAAATCCGAGTCAGAATTGTCCGACGATGACTCGGACTCTTCTTCACTGAGCTCGAGCGGACCTTCATTGTCATCCGCCGCGTCATCGGCGTGATTCGCGACGTCAGTACCTGTGGGAGGTGTCACTGTGTCCGTCCGAAAGACCTGCTGATTGCTTATTGTCTTCCCGATTGAAGCTTGTAAGGCACCCTCTCGAAGTTTTTCGACACCTCGCGCGAAGTCATCAGTATCACGGTCATCGATCTGGCGACCCAGACGCTGACTGTGGAGCTCCGTATCCTTGTAAAGTTTGAGCAGCGTCCGCATTTCGGGTTTGGTGTGCGGGTCAGCATGCTTGTGTGATTTCTTCTCCATTCCTAACCCGGTGCGCCACGCCACTTTGAGCTGTGCAATGTGGCGAAGGTTTCTGGAAATGATGTCGCGAATGAATATATCGTCGAACTGGGCGCTCTTGTGTTCCACGACATCCTCGAGCAGCCTATTAAAAAACTCGACAATAAAATCACCTTCCTCGCAGTGACTGGTGATTCCGGACAAATTCCATATAAGACCGCGCAGGAGAGCAACCTTGAGCCCGGGGCTGCATTCTAGCTCGAGGTTCATTATCGTTTCGAGGATATAGTTTAGGTAGTTCGTGTGGGTGGAACCTCCAAACGTGAATAGGAGGTACTAGGTTGTAATGAGCATCATAATCAACGGGTAGAAGTAAAATCAACCTTGATGCACTCATAGATGCGTGAAATGTCACCACGAGCCACAGCAGTCGTAAGCTTTCGAGAGTTCATTCCATCACGAATAAAATCCACATTTTGCGCAAACACGAAGTCCCCTGTACACGGTTTCGGCGCTGGCTTTGCGTTGGACTTCCGAGGTTTCTTGGCTTGCTGTTCAGCTGTTTTCTTCTTCGCCTTTCGTTTCTTCGTGTCAAGGCTCGAGTGCTCGATCTCGGAGGGCACCCACGACGAACCACGAGGCACTGTTTGGGCCCACTTGCTCTCCGTTCCCGTGTCATACATTGCGTGGTCGCGGCCACGAGCTGTCCCGTAAGCACGGTATAGCTTCCGGGCCATCGGAAGTTGCGTCGCACGGGCCTCCTCGGTCGATAAGCTGATGAGAGCACAGCGAATCGTTGCGGGAGCGGGCATATTTCCAATCCGGCTGTTATAGTTCATGAGCTCTACCGGCGCAGACGAGCCGAAGTAGAGGATGCCTCGCATAAGCGGCAGGAGATTTGCCTGATCTGTGCGACAGAAATTCAGTGATGCGATCGCATGGGTGATGACCTGGCAAGTGTAAAAGTAAGCTAAGACTCTCGACATGCCATAGAAAAAAACTTGCGGCATCAGCGGGGCGCTTTTGCCGCTCAATGATGACACCGGCACGCGTTCGGGGTTTCCGAGTCGCGATATTCTTGAAAAGGTACAAAGTGATCGCCTGGTCGCGTTCAATGACCGACTGAACGTGAGGGATGGTACCCTCCCCAAATCTTCGCGACGGAGCTTGGTCTCTGGATGCTTCTTGCCGATAGACACATGGAGGCCGCTGCTGAGCTTCACCGCGTTCTCAGCCTCGTCTCCGACCTTCTTCCCAATGGTTTGTGTAGAGAACGCGGTGAGCGCCGCACGAACGGGCTTGATGTCGCTGTACGGGACCGTCGTTGAGTACATAAGGTCCAGATTCGGCGAATGAGCGGGTATACGGCCGACTGGATGTGCCATCCATTCTGTAATAATCTTGGCCACACTCTTCTTCGCCCGGCCTGTCAGAAAAATCGAGACCATCTGAGAGTGGGTAGAGCTGCGATGGATTTCGTTGCCCTTGATGTCCCTGGTACGGAAGATGTTGTATAGGAAAAATCCGAGTGTCCAGCCCTGATCTTGGATTGTCTCGAGTATCAATTCGATTTTCTGGGCATCTGTCCTCGGGGATTTCCGCTTTCCAGATGTAGTTCCAGAATGGAGTAATGGAGAGTTCAGCCTGGACCTTTTATTCGGTGGTTCAGCAGCATCGGGAGGGGATGGGGAGCTGCTTGTAGACCCAGCAGGTGCAATATTTTCGTCGGCTTGAAAGGCAGCCGACACCGTTTTTTAGGTGGGGAATAGTCGAAATCCTTATCAGGAGTTTGTATGGACCCAAATTGGATTTGTCCGTAGAAGTGAGACTCCTTGAGGGGCCGCGCGAGCTCTCTGGGTACGTGGGTGCGCGAGACGTGCGGAATGCCCGAATTGTGATCCGAAAGGGGCTGGTTGGGTGGTTGAGGGGTGGATGGGACTGCCCAGCGTGTAAAGGTGGTCGATTGTGGCATGCAGAGTCCAAGAATTGGGGTGTCGCTGCGACGCGACTGAGCCGAAGACAAAAATGGCGTGGGAATTACCCTTTTGGGACTTACCTTATCCGGAAGCCTGACCTACGGCTTCTGATGCGCGAGTGGAATCAGACCAAATAGCAGGTCATTTTTTTCGCACTCTCAAATTCTCAAAAAAAAATGATCTTGATATTTGGTCTGACTAGGGAGACTAGGGTTTTCGAGTTTCCAGGTGTTGATCCGCTCCGATAGAGAAGCCTCCTCCGCCCGATCCCCGGGCTGCACCTTGTGCTGGAACGCCTTTGCATCCAAGGCCTGGGTCTTGACTTGGTCGTAGAACTCGTTAGCCTCCTTCTGGGTCCCCAGGTCACCAAGGTCGGCGTTGCGAAGGGCGACGTCGAGGATGTAGCTTCGCTGGTGTTGGTTGAGTTTCGGCACTGCGATGTGCTCGCCGTTACTGGTGGCGACGGTGGCAAGGTCAGGGAAAGGCATGATGTCAGGAACATCAGCCTCGTTGTACGGTTTGAACATTTCCTTCACTTTGCTTGATTTTGCTGCTGGAGCCATTGTTGGGAGTCGCAGTGAATGAAGCCTGAGAGTTGGTAGGTGCGTCAGAGTGGGGAAAAAGCAAGAGGCAATGAATGCCACCTACATCAATAAATTCAAAGCGCAGGTCACGCTTGGATCTCGAAAAAGGAAACACCCGAAAAGAGAGCGGTGGCCACGGGGATACTACTTAAGCCATGTTAAAATTGAGTGAATAGTCAACTCAGACAGACGATAATTACCTTTCCTCACAATGCCCGCTATACCTTTCCGAGAGACTCGCCGCCTGTTCGGTGAAACGAACGTCCCTGACTAAAACACCAATGTGCGCCACCGCGCTCTTCTCCGCAAAGCCCTCGAAGTGAGGACGCCGGAAGAGCTTCAAGCGACGTTCGGCCAACCTATAAGACTGCGCGCCGTAATGGGATCAGCATTCATGTCTTCCCAGCTAGGAAAAATCAAGACCAACTTTGTAGGTCCTCATTCATATCTTGCCACTGACTCCCACTCAATCCCCACCAGGTGCGCAATGGTCGCCTTGTGTCCAACGAGACCGCACCTCCCGACCCCGAGGTACAAGCTGCAATACGAGCGTATCGCACCGCGTACGACTCCCATTTCATGTCGCCCGGCAAAGACTACGCTGTCCGTAACGCCGCCGCCAAGTCCGTCTTGCAGGCCGCAGAGCAGAGATGGCACGATTTCATCGTTCCATATCGTGCAGCTCGCGGGGTGCTTGCTCGTCCCGCCTGGGCCTTGGAGCCATTGCGTGGATTTGACAGGGTACGCATCGCGCCTGCGCTCCCCGCTCCCGCACCTGCTCCCGCACCTGGTCCCGCACCTGGTCCTGGTCCTGCACCTGCTCCTGCACCTGGTCCCGCACCTTGTCCCGCATCCGTGCCTGCTGTCGCGCCACGTTTCTGGGAGTCATCGACATCTCTAAGGCTCCAACCGTTTCCGTGTGTAAATGTTTATACACGGTTATAACCGTTTTCGTTTCCGATTAGTGTAGCCAGGACAGTACACGGTTACAAAACCGTTTATAAACAGTTTAAACGATTGATATATACCGTGAACTTCGGACCGATGTGGACGTCAAATTGAAAGCCGATCTAGTCGGTATTCGGCTTAACTGCAAAGCCTTTTATTCGGGGCGCTCTCGGAAGCAACAATCCAGCAGTTCCACATCTGTACACCTTGCGCCCTGGGTATAAATCGTGACCGTCAATGACCTGACATGGCAGATTGTCTAATTTCCTTCCACCATCATAGCTCAGAGGAACCCGGGTTTTGCTCATCACATGTTGTCGCACTCTCGAAAGGTGTCTATGTAATCACCTTATCGATGATACCAATGGACATACATAGGCCCGCATCGAGTTCGGTAAGCACGTGTCTTTCTGATTTTGACGCGTGTATTGACACAAGATGGCCGATAAAAGGAGGCAATGTTAATCAAGATGTGGATCAAGGCCGGATTCCTCAAACGCGCGTTGTTGGCCTGCGGTAGAGGCTAGTTTTGGGTTGTTTTACAGTTGACTTCAAATAACAAAATTGGATTTTGTACCGCCCAAAAAATACCGTGTATAATCGGTTATAAACGGTTTTAACCGTTTACATACCGTTTTCGTTTAGTGTACCCCGATGTGTACACAAAAACTATTTGATTGGAGCCTTAGACATCTCTGATGACGAGGAAGCCGCACCCGCACCCCGCGCAACCCAGCGGCGTCATGCCCAACTTCCCACACCTCCACCCAGCTCTCCCGTCCGCATGGCTCTCTCCCGAATCGACGATGAGCCCCGCGCAATCCAGCGGCGCCGTGCCCAACGTACCACATCTCCACACAGCTCTCCCGTCCGCATGGATCTTTCCCGAATTGACGATGAGCCCGCGCGCCCTGCCCCGAAGAGGAAGTTCGTGGACTTGGGCATAGTCGACGTCTCTGACGATGAGGACGACGCCGCGATGCCCCCGCGCAAGAAGGCGCGGTTCTTGGGGTATATTGACTTGACGATTTGACTACGATGAGGACGACGCCGCGATGCGCCCGCGCAAGAAGTCGCGGTTCTTGGGGTATATTGACTGGACGATTTGAGTACGACTGCATACATTAGCACCTTTGTGAAATATGAGACATGAGAGAATATAATTACTGATATTCTCTGCTCGTCAGCTGTCTCCCTCACAGCCGTTCTCCACATTTCCTGTCCCAGATCTAAGTAACTCAAGGAGAAAAAGGCCTTCATGTACATACCTTTTCCCAGCGCTCACTTTAGCCCAATGCTCGTCCGTATCTCTGCACAAGATAAATTCAGGAATGAAGAATAGCATTGATTTTATCCAGCATACCTGCTCATAGTTTAGTTCTCGCTTGCGTTTGTCGCCGAATCGCCGCAGAAAATATCAAGATAATCGCCGCAAGATCTTAGTATAGTACATATGTTAAAATGGTATTTAATACAGACCGTTCATAACTACAAATAAGAGACCGTGTTGGTAGCAAAGAGACCGTGATGAGCACCGACCAAGTCCAGCAAAATAACTGAGGCAGGACGACCGACATGAAGTCGGCCGGGCCCGACTGTCTAGTCGAGCCCAGAAGGTACACAGACCGACATGAAGTTGGTCTGTGGTTCCAGGCGGGGTCCGTGGTTGGTCTGCTGTCGCTGGCCGCCGCCGCGTTCGTCCTTGGGCTCGTCTTGTTGGTGGTCTTCAAGAGCGAGGTGGTGAGAGTGGGAGTGGGAGTGAGATCGTGATTGTGTCATGACGAGTAAACCTAACCCTAACCATTCCTTTTTTGGAACAGCTATTCCTTCCTCACTCACCACCACCATCCGCCTCCCTTGGCCAGACTTGTATATTATCCCCTGTTCTTCTTGACTATATCATCCCCCGTTTAAGTCTCCTTCTCCCATCGTGTTTGATGGCGAAGGCACTCGTGCAGAAGGACGTGTCGCATATTTGGTACAAGGTGCGTGCTCTGCAGTCCTTTTGAAACCGCGTGCTCATGCTCGCTCCCCGTAGTTGGCGTGAATATTCTCCCGCATTGGCATGGTGTCACATGTGTGCTGCACATCACCCTGCGCTTTCCAGAGCTGATGTTCAGCACCGAAACAGCACGTCGAGATCATTGCGGCACGCACTGGGGACTCTGCAAGCCCCTGCCGGAGCCCACACTGCTCGGAGGGAGACTGTCCATGCGGACTGCAGCCGGCCGCACCGCACCTTCCGCACTCCCCTCGGTCGCACCAATCACCATCCAATATTGGAAGTATCGACCGTGCACAACCCCGAATTTCGTCTACTGCTCCTACTGCTGCTACCCCCGCACGCGAGGTTGGACCTGGAGAAGACGTGCATGGACGCCCCGAGGACCACAAGGTCCCCCGAGCATAATATGTACGCATGTGTTCTTCCACGGCAATTACACCCTGTATTTACTTCAGCACCATTTCTGCACACTCCTCACGTCTACCTCCCTTCTGCGTACCATCCTTGCATGTAACGCTACGACCACGACCACCCTCACGCTCATATCGTGAACTTATTACGGTTTTTTTGTCGTCCTGTTAATCCAGCTTCACATTGCGGGAGCGGCGCGCGATTCAATATACAACGGTACGTCATGCATATTGTACATTCCATGCATTTCAACACTTATGTCTCCCTCGAACATATGTGTGCAAAGTCTTGGTGGTGTTCTTCAAGTAAGCCTGGGGCGTGGATTCGGGCGCCGTTGGGGAGTAATGGTATATATATATGTATCCTGTATTGTATGTAATCGTGGTGAATAAATCCTTATTTGAACACTCAAACGAACTGAAAATTTCAATCAACGGAAATGACTGAGGGTGAAAGCATGTTTTTCAATGGGTATCCTGTTGGGGTGGTGAGGGCTTCAGGTCACCTTCATTTACCAATACCGTCAGCCCGCATCAAACATCTGGCCGGGATCACTTCGGCTTCTTGCAGGGATCAATCAGTTTTCCGGTCACTTCCGGATAGCGATCCTGTCAGCTTTCTTCTTACTCTAATACTCATTGTGAATGTTTCCCTGTTGAAGTATTGAGTAAACAACGATAATGTCTCCAGGGCTGAACTTCCTTGTGCCAATTTGGGGGTCTGCTGTTCTGTGGAGGCTACACTGTGCCACAATTGATTTACTGCGGGCTGCAACACCAATATCCCCCATCAATCTTACGAGTACGTGCCTGGTGGCCACATTGTTTGTCCCATATTTGGTGCTTGATCCGAAATGGGTGCATACTGTCGCCTGTATAATTATAGAGCCTTGCGCACATATTAATCCTAAATCTATGCATGTTTAAGACCTCGCATCCAACAGCTTGAGTCAATAAAGTGCCTGGTGGCCGCATCCCACTGCTCAACATTATTGTTTATCCCATGTTTGGTGGTTGATCCGAAATGGGTGCATAATGCCGCCCGTATGATTATATATCCTTGCGCACCTATCAACCCTGGATCTATGCATATGTAAGTAGTCTGAGCCAGCAGCTTGAGACAAGAAAGTGGCTGGTAGCACAGCCCACTGCTTGACATTAATATCAATAACTACTGTACAGTGCTGCCGAGAATTCTTTTGGGGTTCCAGCCCGAAATAAGTTCATGGCCACGCAGCCATTTGATGGGAGATCATTTTCATTTTCGATTCTCGGTAGTACCGGGATGGATGTTTGAAGACAAACGAACCGACTTATGTAATTATTTGTATGGATTTGGTCATGTGCTCGTGTCGCGTCGGGCACGTCAACAATAAGTTTTGGGTTCCGCCTCGCATAAAATTGGTGTGCTCTGAAGCAGTCTGACATTTTGTAATATGTTCCACATCGATATGTAGAGTTCCGCGGTTAATAGAGATCATAAATTCGCGATAATAGGCTCAATCTGTGGGAAATGAGGTCAGAGACTAGTATTCACCAAAGGGAAATGTTGTTGGGTATTTATCTAGGACATGGATTATGGTATGGAAGATTATAGTACAAGGTGGGATCGAGGTACAGCAGCGGGGATGGATGGTGAAGAAAGGTGACAGGACGGGCATGTGCGGGATAGGGTGGCCATATCGGGGACAAGATTTTGATCAGATCTGACATTCCTCATTTTTGCTTCTACACCCAAGCTTTCTGGGAGTATTTCGGTCGTGCAGCCGTTCTCCCGATGCGCCTTGACCACGATACTGAGAGGGAGGAGGGGGAGATATAGATGGTCTTGGGCCCCATATCGCCGTAATCGTGTGTACTGTGCTTTTCTTTGCAATGCTTTTTTGTCGTCCTGCAAACTCCTAGCTATCTTTCTTGTCACGCAACAAATGTATCATGTACGAATGTAACTGTACTTGCTCAACTGAATACACCGCCCCGTGGGCCTTTGAATATATTGAATAAAAGGCCTTGAAGCGGCCGCTGGGAGGTAAGCGCTCGTTAAGCGCCTCGGCTGTTCCAAAAAAGGAATAGTTAGGGTTAGGTTTACTCGTCACAACCCAATCACGACCTCACTCTCACTCTCACTCTCACCACCTCGCTCTTGACGACCACCACCAAGACAAGCCCCAGGATGAGCGCGACGGTCTCTTATTTGTAGTCATGAACGGCCTGTATTAAATACCATGCCAGTGCATTTCACTTAATTATTTCGCTGGATTTGACATTCTATGTATGGCGCATTACTTGGGGCTCGACGTTGACAGACGCGAAGGACAAAACGAAAAATATAGGGCAAGGAATGCTCAAAGATGATAGGCTCGAAATCAGTGAGCTTGGGCCGGGCCACTTGGCGGTGGCCACATCAAAAGCTTTGACCACAGTGCGCCTTTCTTCGAAATATACATCTTCACAACCTGAGCCGCTCCCTTCCCCCCCCTTGCAGGACCTTTGGCACCATGAAGAAAGTTGGCATCTGCAGAGCCGCCCGCACCACCGAGCCGGAGTCGACCAAAGCGCGTCTTGCCACCAGCGTGCAAAGATATACAGTTACTTTCCACACAGGTGCGGCTGCACGCCACGGTGTCGCCACGCAGACTTACTGTTAGACAGATGCTACTGCAAAATCAGAGGAGCGCTACGTTGCGAATGCCAGCCCACAACGAAGAGTGCAAAATTTTGAGGTGGAAATGGACCCACCTCCCGACGAGTCCTTACCGTTCATTGACCCGAGTGAGGACGTGAGTGAGGACGCTTCGGGTGCCTTGCCGGCGTATGAGACAATCCCCGCTTCCGAGGGGAAGGCTGCCAAAATACGACAGGTGGGTGCAGTACTTTAACGACGCAATTTTCACAAAGTTAACATTAATGCAGAATGTGGCTCACATGAACGAGTTGAGGGCGGAGGAAGCGATCTTCCTCCAACTCATTATTTCCCGTCACTACAGCTCCCAAGTCCTCACGCCCTGTTTGTGCGGTATCGACTCGCATGTTCGCAAGGTGGCATGTGAGGAATGCTTGCAGGCGGAGCTGCTTTGCCGTCAGTGCTGGCTCAACAAACACCAGCAACAGCATGGTTTAAGTTTAAACCACATCGTCTCCAATGATGGCCTGGTTTAAACCAGTTTAAACCACCCTCCTATAATCATATAGGGAGCAGGCTTTGGTTTGAACCACAGTGGTTTAAACTGGTTTAAGCCATGGTTTAAACCATTGTGGTTTGAATGTGGTTTGAAATTATCATGGTTTAGACCGGTTCCAACCAGATGGTTTAAACCGGTTTGAACCAAAGTTGTTTGGACAGGTTTTTTTTTTTTGGTCTTGACTCTTGTTTTTCCGCCTCTGTTAATATTAGTGATCGCCCCCGACACCTGATTCTTTCCAAAAAAGGAAATTCATATCATTTGGCCTCAAAAAATCGTAGAATAATTGCGAAAAAATTGTTTGAGGCACGAATGGATTGGTAGATGGCACCTACCAAAAATTGAAGTTGTAGCCCTCATTGAGCACTACAAGGTTGACCAATTGACTACAGTGATCAACTCACCGGTTGGGCCAAAAAAGGCAAAATACTTTCGAAAACACAGTTTATTTTAAGGAATGATTGGGCCATATGTCAGTAACTGCTGGGCGGATTCCCATGATTCTAGTACCATTAGAAAGTGGCTGAACAGGGCTTCAGCAGTTCCCAAGACACGAGCCAAATCATTCTAAAAAAATAAAAATAGCTGATTATAGAAATGGTGTAGAATGCCAAGTGAACAACCCCATCTGAAAGCCCTGTTCAGCCGCTTTCTAACGGTACTAGAATCATGGAAATCTGTCCGGCGGTTACTAAGATATGGCCCAATCATTCCCTAAAACGAACTGCATTTTCAAAAGTTTTTTGCTTTTTTCAGTCCAACCGGGGAGCTGATCACTGTAGTCAATTGGTCAACCGTGTAGTGCTCAACAAGGGCTACAACTTTCATTTTTGATGGATTTCCATTTTTGGTAGGTGCCATTTACCAATCCATTCGTGCCTTAAACAATTTTTCGCAATTATTCACAACTTTTCTATGATTTTTTGAGGCCAAATGATATGAATTTCCTTTTTTGGAAAGAATCAGGGGTCGGGGGCGATCACTAATATTAAGAGAGAGGCGGAAAAACAAGAGTCAAGACCAAAAATAAAAAACATGTCCAAACAACTTTGGTTCAAGCCAGTTTAAAACCATCTGGTTTGAACCGGTTTAAGCCATTTGGTTTGAACCGGTTTAAACCATGATAATTTCAAACCACATTCAAACCACAATGGTTTAAAACCATGGCTTAAACCAGTTTAAACCACTGTGGTTCAAACCAAAGCCTGCTCCCTATATGATTATAGGAGGGTGGTTTAAACCAGGCTATCGTTGGAGACGATGTGGTTTAAACTTAAACCATCCTACAGTACCAAACACAGGACCATGCCCACACATTGGGTGTTCGTTTGGAACGGGAAGGAGCACTTCTTCCAGCAGTATGATTTCTCCCGAGTCATGCCCAACACCTCCATCGGACTCGGCCATTATGGCGAACGGTGCCCTGATGCGGACCTGGCGCGGTCCTTCACCCTGGTCGACAGGAACGGTATTCACGCTACGGCGATCTCGTTCTGCCGGTGCACACAGCTCGATGGGAAACGCGGCGCTCCGGAATTCCAGCAATCCTGGAAGCGTGAGAGACCCGAAGACCGGCTATACGCTGGGCCTACTGGATTATTACCGGCAGGAGCGCAGCCAAGGGAAGGGCTCCGCGTACAATTTCGTGCACGTTCTGCGACGCATGGCAGATCCGATTTTTGCTGGTGCGGTCCCGGTGGGTGTTCACTGGTGGGTACGCGATTGAATACTAATCGTTATCTCAGGACATATACACCAATTTCCTTGCAATCTCCCGCTTTTACGAGTACCTCGGGATGATTATCCAAAGCGGGCATGCACACGAGGTCGATGTCCCTCTGGCCGGCGAAATGGACCGTCTGTACCCGAATCGACCCAATGGCTTTCTTGGCGCCATTTGCGCGGCGTGTCCAGAAAGGAGCGTGAACATGGCCTTCCTTGTCAAGTCGCCGAATTACCTTCGGTGAGTGGCAGAAATGACTTCTCGAGCGAAGATACTAACGAACACAATACCAGCCACCTCATCGCCGCTTTCATAACGCTCGACGGGAACTACAAGCAGAACCTGTTCTTCAAACGCGACGACAGTAGCGATCCAGCTCTCACGGACGGCAGGATGCATTTCCCCCTTCAAGCGGAGTACGTAGAAATTGCCAAAACCGACGTAGTTGCGAAGGAAGACACAGTAAGTGGATTTGTGCAGTGTACAAACTGATCGCTAACGACTATAACAGGAACTGCCTTGTAAAGCGCACATCGGCTCAGTTCGCCACCAGGGATCGGTGAAGTACGGGAATGTCGCCGTGACTGGTGTCGTTGCCTGCGCGTGCGACCATTCCATCGCGGGCTCTTTTGTGGACATGCTGAAGGGTGAAGCATAAGTTGTTCGCTCTGTGTCGGAAGCTTGTGGAGTGATTGATTTGTTTGAAAAGATTTGCGCTCGGCACATATGCAGAACGCGAGCACTTGAGGCACACCAACTCACCGCCTCACGCCCCGGAGTCAACGACGCCAACTGTCACCAGCTATGACAGTTGGTGCTCGTTTGTGGTGAATCATGTCAAACGTGCGATCACATTGTTTCCGGAGGAGACCTGGCTCCACACACTACTAGCGTCGGTAGAGGGTCAGATTCCAGCCGACCACATCAATGGCCACGGCGTCGACTGTCAGGTGGTCTGGCAGGCGGTTTACTTTGCGTGCCGGGGGCATTTCCACGAGGAGACGGCGGAAGCGTTTCTGAATCCCCTGGGCTCCTCAACACGGCAAATGACTGCGGCTGCCCGCCACGATATAATAAATTTTATCATCAATGCATGGAATCGTCTGAAGATTATTCGTCAAGGTAAAATTGTGTCGCCTTGGTTCCAGTGGCATCGCTGAAATCTCATTTGGCCACGGGACTCTCGGCTGCTGAGCGACTCGACGCGTTTCAGCTCTTCGAGCTCCACATGGCCGTGCTGGAGGACCTTAGCAGGCAGCATGCCACCGAGGTGGCGGATTGGTCGCGACTGTCGCGAGTCACTACAAAGTCAGTGAGCGGGAAAATAAGCAGTGTCTATCAGCACGAGACAACGAAAGGTACGGCGACGTTAACTTTTACCGCCCTATTTCATTATGGCCCTGTCGACACAAACATGTACTAATGGATGATACCGCAGAGTCCTCGTAATCACGCTTTTGAAGAGCCACAAAGAGCATCCGTTGCAAGACACTTGGGACAGCATTTCCAAACTGCGCAACGGCCTCAACATCGATCTCAAGAGATTCAGAGACCGCCAGCAGCAGGAGGTGTACCCACGTCTGACCCTGAGCGCGCTCGACGTAGATGAGCCAGAGTTGACGGCCATCCAGCTTCCGTCTTACCACATGAAACATGGTCAGCGTAGTGTCGACGCTGACGGCGAGGACGCAGAGCTGCGGGAGGCAGAGATCAAGCTGCGTTGTTCACAGGCAGACAACGGTATCATTGCCGTTCGAGGAACCTGTTTGGCGCCATCTGCAGTCAAGAAGATGCGGGAGCTGGATTATCGAGGCCAGAACGGGGTGACACGTTCACAGCGCAATCGTGAAAAGATGGAGCTGATGAAGACGTACGAGATCACCATGTACAACAATGCGCGTACTGCGCTCATCCATCTCGGTCACATGGAAAAGGACGCTGTTGAGCCTTATCGGCCGCTGAGCATCCGAGACACGCACCGGAAGGAGACGCACCTACATCGTGCCAAGGGGGACTCACGATTGTTTGACGGTACTGCTTGGTACCTACAGAGCGGATTGACAATATCGAGCGCCGCAGTGGGTTCGAGGTTGGCTTCGAGGTTGGCCCAAGGGAAGAGGGACGAAGGGAACGAGGATGATGATGATGAGGATGACGCCCGGTTAATGGCGGGGACTCAGATGCTTAAACACGCAAGTACGTGCCTTTAAGAGGTCTCCTGCCAATACTGACGTGTCTCTAGGCTTTACAAAATCTCAGCGGACTCCGAAACACCTTAAAGATATCGCGCTGGACGATGTCAACGTGGACTCGTCATCATCGTCTGAGGCCGAGGAGAGCGACGCGGAGATGTCGCCGACCAAGGCGGGGCAGCAGAAGGCGGGGAAGGTACGGAAGTTGCAGAAGAAGGCAGACGGCTGGATCTGGCTGGAAAGTATGACACGGGGCCAAAAACTGAGCGAGGGTAAATTGGTGGAGTACAAGAAGGAAAGTAAGTAGATTTGATCAATCTATTGAGCGTACGATGAATACTGATGTTCTCTAGCTGACCAAGTGCAGTGGTTCCGCGCCGAAGCGGAAATGTACTGCTGGCTGGAGCAGTACGAGCGTAAGCATGCGGAAGGCTTCCATGTCATCGAGATTCCGGTGTGATAGCGTGGTGTGGGCGAGACTGGCGGACCATGAGGAGGCACGGAACAGCGTCAATGGAGTTGCCACCTTCGCTCGGATGCAAGCCGCCATGCACAGCCAGCTGGAGCACAACGCCAAGGTTATTTTCAAGAGTGCCGCGTTGGGTGCACATCACGACTGGGTCTCAGCAACCAGCTTCGATGAGCTGGTCACGAAAATCGACGGGTGGCGGGATGTCGTTTTCAAATGGATGGATGACATGGGACGCACGGGCATGACAAGATATTGGTTTATTATTGACTGCGACGTAGGGTATCAACAGGGCGTACAAAGATTTCTAGGGTAGTTGGGATCAGCACGCTCCCCCGTACTCAGAAACCCCTCAGCGACGTGGTGTGGCTGCTCGGTGCTGCACAGCCACACAGCATGTATCTTGATGTAACTCAAGTTTCGGGATGGAACTCAAAGGTGGGGGAGAACTCAGGTTAGCGGGACTTAAGTGACTGGCGAGACTTAAGTGCTCTACGAGACTCAAGTCCTCGGTAGCAAGCGAGAACTCAAGAGTTAGATGAGCGGGACTTGAGTGATCGGTGGGACTTGAGTGCTCTACAGGACTCAAGTTCACGGTCAGTGAGGGAGCACCATATGGGTGCCATGCGTACGCGGCACCCGTATACGGAGAACTCAAGTTCAGAGAACTCAAGTCCGGCTGACGGTTTCAACCGGCTGGAACTTAGGATCACCTTGTCGTATTTCATAGCTTGAATGCTACTTCAAAGAGATTGCTTTGAATGCCTCCACACAATAGAATTTGTCTCTAGTGGGACCATCTACAGTAAACAGATTTTTTGTCCTTTATGCCGCCTGGAGGAATACATCCCCTGTCCGTTTGTTTCAATTTTCACCGTGTTGTACAGGCCTAACTTTGAGTGAATGCATGGTCTTGATTCTTCTCTATGGCAGCGCGACTTTTCCACGCTTTCAAAATTCGTCGCCGGAGGTAGGTTTGGCTTCGACCTCACCCGAAATCCGCTGGCAGCTAATTTAATTGGATCACAGCCCGCGGGACAAATGATTCACCATAGGACATACCTTGAGGCTCATTCATCAATATTCAGTTCCCTGAGGTGCTGCAAGGTAAGAATTTAACTCTGGATTCCATCGGCGGCATGGCTCGGCACTTGAGCCGCCATCACTTGCCGCTCGGGGAAACCTGGTTTCCAAATGAGCCCCCGAGAAACCGGGTTTCTTATTAGAATAATCCATTCACTCTCCCACAATCTTCACAATACATTACAAAGATACCAAGTGCGATTTTGCCATAGTCAACGAAGGACGAGAAACGAAGAGACAAATGTTTTTCGCCCACGGCAAGGCGAAAGCATGAGCTCAGGGCCTCAGGCTCCCGAAGCTCGAGGGACAAGCAGAGGATGTTGTTGGCTGTACCATTAAAGTCACGGAATCTGAGACCACGGCCCAAATTCAGCAAGCCGCAACGTGAAATCGACGACAGAGATGAAGCATGAAAATCACGCCATCGGGCGGAGATCTCCGATCACATCAAGGTGATCTTGCCATCTCTTACGTTTCACCACCAACGACTTTCAGATCACGGACCGAGCGATGAAGCGGCGACCTCAAAGCTATGGGTAGGGCTCCGACAGAGGGCGATCAAGGCAATCACAGTCCGGGCGACCCAGCCGTCGAGCGCGCGACACGAGCGTGATCGGCGAGTGCTCACCTGGACGCTCAACTCTCTCAAGAGTGATCGCGAGCTGGTCAATGCAGGTGGCGCGATTGCGACGCGAGTAGCTGAAAAACTTGTCTGTTCCGTGAGATGTCCACACCGGGAGCCATATAAATCCAATCCAGAAAGTTCTGCAGCCAGACGCCCCGAGATTTCTCGTCCGTTTTTGTTCTGGTGGTAAAAAAGCAGAGAGCGCCGGCGTCACGGACCGATATACGTATGTCCCAAACGGAAGACCCTCAGTCTTTGCATCATCTTCTTCACCTACGTAGCCCAAACAACTCCACTAATTAGAAGGGGAGAATGGGTGGGTCTCCCCTTCTAATTAGGGCGCTTTTGATTTGATCACGCTGTACCCGGTGATTACCCGTTAAATTCCTTCTAACTAGAGCAACATTACCACTAAGCGTCGCGAGCGGAGGGCGGGGCACCCCGCCCTCCCATCAATATCGTGGTTGCTGCCATCAAAGATGAGCACCGACGTCGACAAGCGCCGTCCCCGACACTTCCCATCAAAGCCATCACTGGCCATCAAAACCCCCGCCGCGCGCGCCCAAGTCGCCCGTTTTGGGCTCAAAAATAGCCGTAAATCCGCGAAAAAACTCAGGTTGGACTGCAAGGGCAAGGACTACGCACTAGGGTGGAGTAGTTCATACATGTCACCCAATTTCTCTCAGAATATCGACCTCAAGTCCTAAGTCAATTCACACTAGAGAATACATAACATTGAGGGACACGGAAGCCGTAGGCGTCATGGGGGGATAGGTAGTAAGGGCATAGGTAGTATACTGTATGTAATGAACGGCGACGACGCCGCCCATTGCGTTTGAAATTTAAGAGACGCGCGCGGGCCATTAAGCCTCCGCCTCCAGCGCCCCCTCGGCCACGCTCTTTTTCTTCGACTTGCGCTTGGACGCAACGCCAGCGGCGGCGTCGTCGGTGGACGCCTTGGCACGGGGTTTGCGCGGCTTCTTGACAGCTTCCGCCTCGCCCGCGTCCTCCGCGCTCCGCTTCCTCTTCTTCTGTGCGCCCTGGTCAGTGTTCGTGGCGTCATTCAGGCCAACACTGAAGACACCGTACGATCCGGCCGCGCCGTTCGGGTTCGGGTTCGCGTCCGTGAACTGCGCGTTGCCGACGACGTGTGAGCCCGACAGCGGCGGCAGCTCATACGAGCTGCTGTTCGCGTCCCCAAACTGGGCGCCGCCGAAGTGGAGGTGGGAGCCGGAGAGCGGTGGCATTCCGTAGCCACCACTCCTGCCGTCCGCGCCCGCGAAGGCGCCGTAGGAACTACGCCCGCCGTCCGCGCCCGCAAAGGTGCTGTAGCCACCATGCCCGCCGTCCGCGCCCGCGAACGCGCCGTCCCAGACGTAAGAGTTTGGGAGCGGCGGCATCCCGTACGCGTTGGTGAAGCCCCCGCTGCCGTTTATGCCGAACTCATGCTGGGCTGGGGTGTGCGTGAAGTCGTGGAGGAGGTCCAGCGGCCCGAAGTCCATCCCGCTGAAGTCGAAGCTACCCAGGTTCGCTGTGTCGAAGGCCTGCGGAGTGGGCTGGGTGGGGGCGTTGGGGGCGTGCGAGACCTGCGGGGTGGGCTGGGCGCGTGCGTTGGCGACCTGCATATTGGCGACGTGCGACGTGTGGGCGTTGGGGGCATCCTGCGACGCGGGCTGGGTGCGCGCGTTGGTGACCTGCGCCACTTGCGTGCCATGCGCGGCGCTCGCATTGCTCGCGTTCGGCGCACGCGTGCCCTTGGGGGCAGGGGTATGGCTGCCGGTGGTGACCCTGCGCTTGGGGGGGTGTCGGCTCCTCTTCGTCGTCGTCCTCCTCCTCCTCGTCGTCCTCCTCCTCCTCGTCTACCTGATCCTCTTTCTCCCCCTCGCTGTCGTCACTATCCGCGTCGTCGCTGGCTTCACGCGGCCCACGCTTCTTCCCCTTATCGTTGCGCTCCTTGCGCTTCTTCAAGGGCCCGCCATTCTTGAGCTCTTGCGCGAGTTCCTCGCGTTGAGTCTTCGTGAGTCCCACCCAACGGATCGCGCCGCTCCGAAGATCGTCGCGGATTTCGCGCGCCTCCTTCGCACTGAGCTTGACAGGGCGGGCGAACGTGATCTTCTCCGGCCATCCTGCGAGTTCGACGCCGAGCTTGTGCTGGATTTCGACCTCGTAGTTCACGTAGTCCATGTCGACCTTCTTATTATTCTTTATCTTTCCTGTGGCGACGTTAGTAAAAGAAAATTGCTGAAGAATGAGGCGTTAAAAACACACGCAAGCCCTCGAGAATGAGCGCCGCAATTTGCTTGCGCACGCTGCTGACGTCGTTCTTCTCTTTGACCTCTGCGCGACCTCGTCAGGAACGGCCGTTGTAAGGAATGAACACAATCCACGTACCTGTGTCTTGCGTGCAAGACCATTGCTCGAACTTGCGCAAGAAGTCGAGAAACGACTTCCCATAAACCTGCTGGAAGAAGCCGCGCGCATCATCGGAGTCGACGATGTGCGGGACGGCGGGGTCTTCTGGGGTGCCGCGCGTGAACATGGCGAACGCACGTACGCCAGTGCGCTCGAAGAGGTCTACAAGCTAGAGGCAATGTCAGTGAAGATTCATTTAGCAAGACTATATATTACGCACCACTTCGCCTACGCGGGCGGCGGTTTGCATGGCGTTCATCGCCACGGCCTTGTTCGTCGCGCGAATGCCGCGGTGCTGGACGCCTGCGGTGCTCGGCGAGCTGCTTCATGATCCGCTCGCGCTCCTCCGTCGACATCTCCTCCTTGATGCGCAGTATATTCCTCTTGTGAGAGGCCTTCGCGGATGGACGCGAGGTCGCTGTCCTCTCCCTCTGAAAAGAAAGGAGAGTCAACGTCAAAGGGGAAAGAACACGACATGAAGGCACCTACCGTCCTTGGCCTTGCGAGAGAGGTCATGCATAATTGCGTTACGGATGCTCAGTCCGCGCCTCTGCTTGTACTGCGTGCCGTTGTTCAAGAGTTTCTTGATGAACACTTCCTTCCTGTTGTGCTTGAGGGCCATCTCGGTGACTTTGGCCTGGAATGCCAGGTAGTGTTCTTCGACGTCGTATTCGAGCGCGGCGCGCGCCTGAGCACGGCGCGTGGCGGCCAGCGCGCTGGTGGCGTCACCTGCAGAAGACTTGCCGCCGCGTTTACGTGTTGCTTTCACGGGTCGCGTGCCGTTACGTGTGGCGTGGGTTGATAGTGCGGTGGTCTTCGGCATCGTTGACAGTGACGTGGGAGTCGAAGGAGGAAGAGCGGTGTTTCCCACCGTCAAGTATATAAACAAATAGACTCTGTCAGGTGCTAAATATAATTTCTATTGAGCTTTGACAGAAGCTGTCAGAACGTAATCTATAAATTTAGTACTTACCCTCGACCCAATGGCTCAATGGTTTGGGGCGCCTAATTGCAGAAAAGCTGATATTTCTGCAACTCGACATCCCAACCACTTGAGCCGTTGGGTCTTTTGTTCGACCCAGTGGCTCAGCAGTTGTTCTGCCTTTTTTTTTTTTTGACAAGTTCATTGAGGATCCATTCATGTAATATTACCTACCTACTACCTACATTCACCCATGCTTTTTGTACTTAAATTACAGCTGTTTCTTTCAAAGCCAATTTATCATTGTCAAAGCAAAACAAAATCAATTTGCGTGATGATAGGTAAGTAAGTGTGATTTAAATTTTCTTCTCGATTGCAATGTCCTCGGCGAGAAACTCAAAGACCTCGTCCTCATCACGGGTGAAGACCAGGTCGGCGCCAGGGGTGCGCTTCAACAGAGCCACGGCGCGATCCCTGGCAGGAACAAGAAAAAAAGGTCAATCATGAAAACAAAACACATAGTACGCCAAAAACTTACCTGTCCCGGAAGACGCGATTATGTCCACTCACCGCATACATCACCGCTTCGGAACCGCGCACGCGTACCTCGATCGAGGCGTCCTCGCCGCGGTGTTTCGACTCCTCGCGGGTCGAGGCGTCCTCGCTGCGGCGTTTCGACTCCTCGCGAGCCACACGGGGGGCACGAGGGTGCTGCACCCAAGTGATGGCAGGGCTGTCCGCGCATGGAGTATGGTGGAGCGAGGAGTTGGGGGCATCCACACGGGGGGTGTGACGCGAGGATGCGGGGGGCTGCACAACTGACGGTGCCACAGCCTGCGGACCCAGAACCCGCGCGAACTGCTGGTTCAGACGCCTCGGGCTGATAGGCCCTGCCCCCGGCCGGAAGCTCGCAAGATAGTCGAGGGCCTCCTTGCTGAGCTTGGCGTCGTCGGTGTTGCTGCGCGCGTGTCCGTCACGCAGACAGGTCTTGGCCAGAGAATCCTGCGTGGGCTTGGAGTCCTTGGCGCTGCACACATGTCCGTCGTGCGGGCGAATCTTGGAGGGAGACACATACGGAGGCGGAGGACTTGGTGGGAGGCGCAAGCTGATGGATTTGATCGGTGGCGAAGGCGGGGACGGAATGCTGGGCTCCGGCATCGCATGATGCTCGCCCAGCGTCGAAATGGCTTCTGCTGGGTGTTCGCCTTCGTGGTAGTGATACTCAGAACAATCTAAGTTCCACATTCTGTCGAATGTTGCCCACGGCGCGGCCTCCCATGTATACGCGTGGGGGTATCGCTCCAGCATCCGTTTGAGAGACGCGCTGTGCGACATTGAGAGCAGAACACGAAAATAAGGGCAAACGTACCGGGAAGTTACAGCACCTTTCCATTCCTTGCAAACTACTGCATAAAATGGTCCAGGGTGCCTCCACTTAGTCTTCGTGGCCAGGATCCGCGGCGTAGATGGGCACACAGAGAATACTGGGGTATGATGGCCCACGAGTCAGCATCGTCGCGGGGTGGGAAGAGGAGACCAAACACACCATCACGTGTACTTGTCGCGATGTCGCGAAGGTCTGGATTCGCCACAAATTTGAAGATGAAATGTGATGTATTTGAGTGTAGATAGTAGCAAAGTATTCAAGGGGAATCGAATAACCGATGTTTCTTACTGGAATGTCCGCCATGCTCCTTCCAAACCTTGCTTTTGGGGCACACACAAATACACCCGGGACAATTCTCCCCACAGTTCTCGCATGTCGGGAAGAAATGGCCATCGACATGGTCGAACCACTCGTCGGAGTCCGTGCACATACAGGCGCAACCGACGCAGTCCTCCTCGTAGCAGTGGGGGCATCGCAGCAGCTGAACCCGTGGCACGACGGCAACAGTGGGGGGGTCGATGATGGGAAGCGGCGGTGCGCTTGCGGCCGGTTTACGGCCAGTTGGATGTGGCGGGGGGGGGGGGTACAGCCACTTTGTGCTTATTGCGCAACACATTGGCCTCAGCTTGTCTGAAAATTAATTAGCAAAGAACAAAAGTAAAGACTAAGTGAAATATATGGCACACCTAACCGCCGTCCTTGCAGCATTGGCGGTACGCTGCTCCGCACGTTCCTCCTGCTGTTTCCTAGAGCCGTAGACTGGGTTGGCGGATGTGCTTTGAATAAAAAAACAAACCATGCAACGCACCTGTAGCGGTACTTTTCTGATGCCTCGGCGGCCTTTCGTGCATACTTGTGTTTTGTGAAGATATCAGCGTCAGCGATAGCGGCACGACGACTGTGGCACCGTGAATGAAGGCCAGAGCAATGTTTTGAAGGGAGGCGCACCGCTGCATCCTCAGCCGCGCGGCCTCGCGGCGCTCTTCAGCGTGCCTTGCAGAGATGGTGAGCATGTAAGAATTCCTAAAGCTTGATCAGCCTTTACTTCTGCTCGTAGCGTCGCCGAGACTCTTGAATATGTTCTTGTTTGACGTCGGGGTCTAGTCGTGGCCGACCTGGTGCCATGTGGGGAGAAGTGGAAGACGGGAAGTGGTAGTGGAAAGAGAGAGAGGTGATCACGTACCTATATCAAGAACCGATTCCAGCTGAGAAATCAGTTCGCGTTCAAAATTTAGCACCATTTATTTCCTGTCTCTTCTCTAACAGCCTCTATGCTCCCAGATATTTTACTGTAGATTCATATGAGCTGAAAGCATCTTCAAAAAAATTAACAGCCCCAGCGGGCAGGTATTTATCTTTTTATAAAAGTGTTTGTGGCCAAAAAACATAAAGTTCATGAAATATGGCGTACTTATCATTCTCAAAGTTTAAGCCCGAACACCTTGGTGGAAGTGAAGGTACTGAAGAAAGGAATCAGTTCGCGATCGCAATCAGTTCGCGATCAGAATAAGTGCTGCCTTAGCTAATCATCATCATCCTGACTCGTACAAAAACAAGGCAAAAGGAATCTATTATGGACTAAGTAATTCATCTAATGTACTAAGGAGGCCGAGGCCCTCCTCCCATCGCGACGCCTTGAGGGCCATCACCCGCTCGTACTCCTCAGGGTCCTCCTCCCACAACTCATCAATTGTCTGGAAATTATTATCTACGTAACGGAAGATTCCACCCGCGCTGAATTGAGTGAAGGACGCGCGCTCCTCGCCCTTTTGCACGGGTACGTTGGAGTGCGCAATCGTCGCTGAGGGCAGAAGAATCAGCGCGCCGGCTGGAAATTCCACGACGAGTTTGAGGTCCCATAGGACGAGATGGCCGCCCTTCTTATGGTCAAAGTTCCCGAGCGCTTGAACGGCACACCAGCCGAACACCAGGTTGAGGACGTCTCGATGGCGAAACGTCCAAACGTTTGGTCCGAAGTTGAAGGCCGCGCAAAAGAAGACGGAGCGCGCGAACGGGCGGCGCAGATGGGGGCGGGACCTTCGCAAGGCAGTTGTCGCATTCGCGGTAGCGGTGGTAGAGGCGGGGCGCCCAGAGCGCAAAGGCGGCTGTCGAGGGGTATGTGAAATGATTAAGAAAAGGGGGATGGGCACGCACCGTCTGCGAAGCCAGCAAGTCTCCCAATGGAGCGGTTGGCAAGCAGCTTGTCTGCGATGGGGGTGTACTCCTTGTTGTCGAGCCAGCACGGCACCTTCTGGCCCTTGCCGTACGAGAGCCCGACGTTGATCGCAGCGAAGAGGCCACGACGATGCTCGCGCATCGCGGAAGGGAAGCGCGCCTCCTGGCCGGCGTCGCGAATGGCGTGGAAGGCGGCGATGGCGGCGGCGCGATACTCTGCGCGGTCAGGCTGCCCGGCGAGGACCGCAATGATACGGCCCTCACTGTCGATGAGGGGGCGGGGGGCGCTGTAAGGCTGGGCATTGAGAAATGGGAGGTCGCAGTGCAAAATTAGACTTACAGTCCGTCCCATTCGATAACCTGAAAACCCAGCCCGAGTAAGTTCGCCAGGGAGCGGCGGGTTTTACTCCCCAGCTTCTCCTTCTTGTCCTCGACTTTGGCGGAGTAGGCGCCTAGCGTTGACGGGGAGGGTGGACGCGGCAACGTGGGTGGCGAGCGGAACAGCAGGGTGCACATGCCCCGCTATGGTGGCGGCGCTGGGAGCGTGACCCGCCTGCGCAAATTTCTTCGCGTGTCTAGTAGCGCGGCGGCGGTTTGCGGAGGACTGCTTGGACTCCATCGCAGCCGTCGGCTTCGCTGGACGTCGTCGATGGGGTCCAGTGTGTGGCGGGCTGCTGCTGGCCACCACTTCGTCGAAAGAGGGAGAGCGGCGGCGTTTGCGTGCAGCAGTTGGGCCCGGGGGCATCGGGTGGACGTCGTCGATGTCGTTCCAGGGGTCTTGGACGTCGTCGATGTCGTTCCAGGGGTCTGGCGGCGCCCATTCGTCGTCCACGTCGCCGAGCGCGTCGTCCACGTCATCAAGCGAGTCTTCGTTCTCGTGGTCGGCTTGGGCGTCCCTCTCAGAGGCGACGGCACGGGCGACGAGCGGGGCGTAGTCGAAATCGCGCTTTTGGAGTGCAGTTACGAAGTCTGGGAAGGTGGCATCACCCCCCAGCAGACTGTGGGGTGAAAACTCCTTCCCACTCCGTGTCTGGGTCGCATGTGAGGTCGAGGAAGTTACACGGCGCGTGGGAAGCACGTACCTTTCGCACAAGAGGCATCCAAATCATCTGAAAATGCAAAGGAAGTTAGTGAAGTGAATGTGCAGCAGCAGAGGAGATTGAGGCTCGGGCGAGGCAAGGCTGCTGGCTGAATGTCCAAGATCCAGGTGTTGAATGCAGGGACACCAGCAGCTTTACCCACCCCGAGGATCTGAAAGAAAGAGATGAAAGAAAACTCACCGGCGAGGACATGTAGAGAGACGTGTTGTTTGTTGATGTTAACAATGAACGCCGAATCCCGTGACTCACGCCGTCACGGTACCCCAGAAACCTCACCGACCATGGCGGCAAAATCTCGCAGGGGCAACCGTGTCAGCGCGACATCCTCCTCATCCAGCATTCAGCTGGCCTCCACAGAACGCGGTCCGTCGGGGCGGCCCAGGAAGTTCCGTCGAACTCTCAATGCAACGGAAATGCGGGTTGCGCAAGAAGAGGGGGCTCGCGAGGAGGCCGAGCACCTTGAGAGTAAGTTGATCTGTTGTTAAAATATTGCAGGAAAGCTAATTCTTTTTTTTTGCCTTGCTTCTTCAGCCTTGTCTAGACAGCAACGTCGCGAGCATGACCGGCTCCGCGATCTCCCCGAGCATTTAGACAACGGCGACGGCTGGGACGACAACGGATACGCGGATGACGTTTTGCATGGCCGTACCACCGCCTCAATCAGCCATGCTGGTGAGGATTTGACGCGGGAGGATGTGGAACGCGCCGACGGTGCCCTGTACGAGAGACTGCTACAAAGTCATCAGTGAGTATTCGAATTTTGCCATGGAAATTTCCACTGACTGTTGGGAATCAAGGCGGCTGTTTGGACGATACCAGGACACACGCAGCCGACGGAACCGAACCCAGGACCTAGTCGACGCCTTTGAGAAGCAGATCCCCGCTATGGCCGATGCGTACCTCAAGTGGTCCCTGGAATCGCGCGACGAGGGGCTGGGTTTTTCGTACGCGCTACCTGAAGACGCTGTCGTGCAGGAGACGCGACAGGTGCTGGTAGTCGACGTGTTTGGTGCGTTTGTAAAAAAAATCTTATATATAAAGCGCTAACGAGTTTTGTAGCTGCCTACCATGCAGACCTCAAGCTCATTCCCGAGGACCGCTATGTCTCGTCTGGCTGCGTACGCCAGGGCTGGATGCCCGTAGCCGCCTACTTCCCCACTGTCGTCATCTCCCTCCGTGCGCTGGAGATTTATCGCGTGATGAATCTTCGCTGTCCTCGCCTGGGGATCCAGCCGTTTGTCCGCGCGCTCTGCGACATCCATGGCGTTGCCCCGCGCCCCTGGCTGGCGTCGCAATTCTCCGTGGCCTTCGACGTATACTTGGCAATTCGCGCGGTAGTGGACGGACGCGTGAAAGTCGCGCTCGGGCGCAACACACCGGACTGGCGTTTGAAGAACACCTGCCTGTCATGCCTGTACAAACTCGAGGGGGAGCCATCATTGCCCCTGCCATTGTTGGGCACGTACGACGGCAACAACTCCCTCTCGCGATTCGAGATCCGCGAGAAGGAGAAGGTGCTCGACGATGGAACAACAGCTCCCGGCGCGTCGAAGGAGCGCTTCGATAATCGCGAGGTGCCGGGCGACTACTACCTGCCGCGGGCGGAGGTGGACAAATGGGCAAAGGAGGGGCTTGACGAGCTCATGAAGGGTTTCGTCCTGAACGCGGAGCCGGGCCATGACGACGAAGAGGACGGCTGCGGGGATCGGTGGCAGAATATGAAGGAGGATGTCACTGCGCGCGCGTGGGGGATGTACGACGAGACGGGGATCTTTCCCGCGTTGTGCCGGCACGGTTTCGTCCTCGTCGTGGTCGACATGGTGAAGAGCGGCGAGCTGTAAGTCTTCTCTCTTTTGAATACGCTTGCGCTGACCCGGTGATATTTGTTTAGCTCGAAGTACGGCCTCGCGGTGACTGCCCACCTCCTGCGCGTCCTGGGCCGGATCACAATGGGGTACGACATCGGCTGCAAGTTCGACAAGATGTGCCGCACGCACCCTGTGCTCAGCCAGCTCGTCGCTGACAAGCAATTCATGGCGCTGATCGGCGCCTTTCACGGGCATGGTCACGGCCGCTTGTGCCAGACGAAGAACCTCACGACGTATGTGACGGGAGTGGGGCTGGAAGGCTTGGAAGGTTGCGAGAGCTACTTCTCCAAATCCAATGCGCTCGCGGCGACCACGCGCCATGCCTCAAGATTCCATCGGCAGCAGGCGATTGTCAATTACATGGCGCATACGGATAAATTCGACACGTACCAAGGCCTCTGTACGCTTCGTTTATTGCCTTTTGTGCTTGCGTTGCTGACTGTATTTCTAGCGGCCGTATTGTCCAGCAAATATCGGCGTGCGCTGGAGATCAGGGCGACTCACTCGACGCTGCGCGAAGCAATGCAACGGCTGGGGGTGCAGTCTCGGGATGTCTTCGAGACGTGGCTGGAGGAGGAGAAGTCCTATTTGCGCACACTCTCGAAGGAGCCGCTGGAGGAGACGATGGAAATGGAGTACTACCAGAAGCTGGTAAACCTCCAAGATGCAGAGTACGTCCCTTCCCTCACGCGCAAAACCTTCCGCTGACGCTTATCTAGGGAATGTGTTGCAGCCGTGTGTGGGGTTGCAGTCCCGTTCATGCCCGCAATGGCAGACGCCGGTTACGCTGAGGCCGCGAAGGCTACACGACGGATTGAGACCCAGCGGCGGCATGCCTTGGAGCTGCGCGTGAAGGCGCTTGCGGTCGTGCAGGATCTGAAAGTGCGGATGGGAGTAGAGGCGCGGTGGGTTGCAGGGGACGAGAAGTGGCAGGCAACCGCCGAGATGGTCCACAGGCGCCGCTACCAGCGCGCGCTGGACAACCTAGAGGGACTGATCGTTGCGCGGATGTTCGAGCTGGCGAAATGTCATATGGCGGGCACAGGTACGTCGCGCCCCTCTCAATGTATCGTCAATGATGACTTACCTTGGTCTTCAGGGTACAGATTGCGGCGCCATATCGCGAAGGCCCTGCAAGCGCGTTCCAAGGCGATCAAGGCCGCCATCGTGAGGTATAATCAGGCGGCCGAAGCGATGGAGCCGCCGATGCCGACGTTGGATTGGGAGGAGGTGGTGGAGTTCGCGTTCCTGGCGGACTTCGACTTGCTGCGAGAGGCAAGACAGGACATCCGCCAGCAACCCTGGGCATTACCCGCCGGACGCGCCGCCATGGACCAGCACTTTAAGCTGCTGCGCGCCGATGAAGAGATCCAGCGGCTCAATGTCGAGATCCGGCGGTTCGTGACGTACATGCGCGACGAGGAGGAGTTCCTCACCCGCGAGGAGGGCCGCCTACAGGAGGAGGGGGACCACGGTATTGCGCACCAAGTGCGCTTGCTGCGGATGGAGCGGGGGCGCTTTACGGCGCTCCATTCGGAGCGGTTTGTGAAGCTGAGCAAGGTGCCCGGCTTCACAGGGGACATCTTGCCCGGCGTCAGCGTGTCGAGGGAGCGGCACACTCTTGTCGCACGCGACGTGGAGATGCGCGCGCCGTTGCCATTGGTGCGCGCGGTAGAAGTCGGAGCGGGGCTGAATGACGAGGAGGAGGAGGAGGAGGAGCAGGAGGACGACGAGGGCGGCCTCTCCGCCTTCCTGAACATCCTCCGAGTCTCCAGCGATGGCCCCGCCGACGCCGAGGATTCTTGACGGGTATTTTTTATATATTGTTGCCTTTAAGTGCTCATTTCTTTATCTCACTGTAGCCCAATGACTTTTTATTACTACGTAGAACAACACTGAATTTTATTGCGGATTTACGGCTATTTTTGAGCCCAAAACGGGCGACTTGGGCGCGCGCGGCGGGGGTTTTGATGGCCAGTGATGGCTTTGATGGGAAGTGTCGGGGACGGCGCTTGCCGACGTCGCTGCTCATCTTTGATGGCAGCGACCTACGATATTGATGGAGGGCGGGGTGCCCCGCCCTCCGCTCGCGACGCTTAGCGGTAATGTTGCTCTAGTTAGAAGGAATTTAACGGGTAATTACCGGGTACAGCGCGATCAAATCAAAAGCGCCCTAATTAGAAGGGGAGACCCACCCATTCTCCACTTCTAATTAGTGGGGTTGTTTGGGCTACGTAGGTGGCACAACCGCTGGAACCTCCTTACAGCTTATTAACAGCTCTCAGAAACATATAAGAAATGCAGCAGCTCAAGCTGCCTTGCCATCTTCCCCCAAGCCTCAGCTTCTTGGATGAACCTGAGGCCTCGCGGACGGCACAAGGGGCGTGCCGCCCCGGTGCCTCCGCCGTTCGACAACACCGCCCCGTCGTTCCTCGCTCTATCGTCTGACTCTATCCGGACATCCCTTAACATTCTCAGAGACTCCGCCGATGTCTTCCCTCCCCTCAAGTCCGCTGTCGTAGGTGTCCTGGCCGTGTGGGACCTGGCAGATGTGAATATTCCTGGTTTTCCCTTGAAGCGCCTGATTGACGCCGTGTCCGTAGCGTGTGTCCACGTCCGACGAAAATGCACGGGCGCTCGCGTGGCGCGCCGTCGGCATCCTCGATGCGATATACAATGCTGTCGGGGGTGCGAACTCGGTGTCCATCTCTCCAGGCATGTTGCAAGAGATCCTGAAATTCAAGCAGTATGTTGCAGAGCCCAGGCCCCTGTCTCTCTCCCTGATCCGTGTTCAATAGACTCCTGGGTGAAATTTCCGCTGCGATGGAAGGCCAGCTGAAGGCAGCCCGATCATTTCGTCGCGTTCTGCATCTGCGGCGGCACGAGAGCCAGCTTGCAAAGTTTACCTCTCGACTGGATGCTGCGTCTGAAGCGTTCAAGGTACGCATAATCATTCAATCCCGCCCAGGGTTTGACTGAACTATACCTTCAGATCGGATCGTCCACCCGCGTAGAGCTTGTGGTGAACCGCGGAGAGCTGGCGGTGAACCGCGTAGAGCGTGTAGTGAACCGCGGTGAGTTGGTGGTGAACCGCGTAGGGTTGGCGGTGAACCGCGTAGAGTTGGCGGTGGATAAGATCCAAGCGGATGCTTCGTCCACCGCAGCGCTGGCAATCTTGCTCGAAGAAAACAATGTAAGTCCTACCTGTGCATTCTCCGGCATCTACTTGATTTAGTATGGTCCCTTGTAGATTCGCCTCCATGGCGAGGTCCAACGTCTGCGGACCGTCGTTTTATTTGGCCTTTCCCCAGTATTTCATGGGTACTCAGAGAGTGAGCGCGGGTGCACTGTAACGCCTCCTCTCGCAGTATAAAACCCGAGATATGATCCTGGCCAGGCCGGGTGGGGAGGAGATGTCAACTCTTTCTTTTCATTTTTTCTTAACTCGTCGAATCATGAGCTTGAATAGCTGTAACGTGCACTTACACCCTAATCGTAGTTCCCCCTGTGCCAAACAGTGAATTCCATACCCGTATAAGAATTTGAATACTTTTGATCTCCTCATTTTCGTGCCAGAGGGACAACCGATAAGTCAATAATAAGTCTTCGACGCTACCCATGTTAGCAGGAATCGAAATCGTGCCGCGAAATCGGTATCTCCAACGATAAGCGGGTATGCAAGCAGCGTTAAGTAACCGCAATGGATATAAAATGAGAATGATTTATTTTACAAAACGAGAGTATATTCTACCGCCTCGTCTTCGTATTTGATAGATTAATTGAATGAAATGGCGAGTGACAAACCGAATGGCGAACGAAACTCAGTTGCTCCAGCGTGCATGTAGGGTGCGAGGTGTGCTATAAACTCTTTGCCCAGGTCGCTGGTCAAAGGTTTAGTGATGCGTAGCAGTTTGGCGGCAGTATACCGCTTTCATGGACGTAAGACACGAAGACGAAAATACATCGCACTAGAGTCACACAGAGGATGTCCAAGTCCGTCTCAAGATGGTTCCACGAGCCTCCGAAAAGCTGCTGAGTCCTGATGAGTAATAACCAGAAGAAATTTATCCCGCATCAATATTAATATGCTGCGGCCGGCGCCAGTTTGGGACAGACTGCATGTCAATATCTCGATAACAACACCACTGTCACAAACACGTAGAAACGGCGGGCATGGGTGTATTCGGGAACCGCGTTCAACTGATGCCGTGCCGAGAAAGCGAGGCAGAAAATGATGTGTGGCTAGTGTTTGAACGTTAACAGCGGCCTATGTTAGAGCAACTATTTGGTCCGGATACAAGGATGTGAAAAAAGATCTTGAGGAGGGTATTGATAGGAATACTGCGCATGGCAAAGGATGTGCGGCAGTATCTGTGGAATCAGTGGGATGGATTGGGTCTCGAATTCGGCACGGTTTGGAAGGAAAGAATGAAGTTTGGCGGTCCAAGGTTTCATATTTCATATGGGTTCCGAGCCTTTTGTTGGAGGAGGGCGAGGGTAAATATGTGAATGTTGAAGGCAGCCTTTGAAGTGTTTATTCCAGCCGTAAAAATGTAAACTCCGCCGTCGCTGCTGTAGGAAGTATCGCTCGAGTCGCAGCCACCGGACCGAGAGGCGTGCAGGGAGATAGGACTGGAAATATTCCACACTGGCGGAAATCTGGGGAAGAGGGAACAGACGGGAGATCGATGGCCAAGACGCATCCCATTGAGTTTACTAGTTAGGAGTATCCCCGGTGCGGAGGAAAAACGTTGAGGATAGTTGAGGCTCTGACGCACATTCTTTCATCAGCGGTAGGACCGGAATGAGCCCGTATTGCGGCGCCAGGTAGCATTCCACGGTCAGCCTCAATTTCGCCGGTCAATTGCAGGTCTGAGGCAAGCACCGTCGCCACGGCTTTAGCAGATTCCAGAGGCTTGCGGCATGGGGACAGTTGACGGTATTAATGGCCACTTGTTCTTCGCGATATGTAAGGCTCAGTTGGAAACAAGCTGAAAGTGTGGGGCAAGCGGCGGGATTCCAGATGCCTACGTAATCGGGAGATTCGGGCCTAATCGGGATAATCACATCCTCACCAACACCTTCCCCGCAGATTCGGCCGCGTCGAAGTCCGCGCGAAGCTCCCCATGGGCGACTGGCTCTGGCTCGCGATCTGGATGCTGCCCCAGTGCTCGTCGGTGCGACGTGCGAGGGGTGGCCGTTGAGTGGCGCGTAACGTTCTTTGCTTTTCCTTCTCCTTCTCTTGCGCACCGTGACCGCCTGCTCGACGCGCGCCGAGCCTTCACTCGTCCCCTGCCCGCTCATTCTTCACCTGCTCGCTGCTCGCCGATCGACGTGCGCTCCCTTGTTCCTGGTGCTCTCCACCGCGCTACACCCTCCCTCCCTTCCCTTCCTCACTCGTCCCTTTGCTCGCCAAAACCGACGCTGACGTTCCCCACTTACAGGCGAGATCGACGTCATGGAGGCGCGCAGGAATGCCCAGCTACCCCAAGCGGTGCGTCTCTCTTCCTTCCCTCTCGCTCGCTTAATCTCGCACACTAACGCTGGCATTACCAGGGGCATCAACTGCGTGCGCTCGTCGCTCAACTGGGGCCCCGCGACGTTCCTCAACGCGATCGCCAAGACGTACAGCTGGAAGACGCAGCGGCGCAGGCGGTACGACGAGGAGTTCCATACGTATGCGCTTGAGTGGAGCGAGGATTTAATGTGAGTGGGCCTCTCGTCTTTTCCTCCGATTCTCCCCTCTACTCGATGATGAACCCACCCACCCCCGCCCGTTGCCCGCCCTTCCCTCCTCCCCGTCGCCCGCCGCGCCGCACTCCCCGCCTCTCTCCGCCCTCCGCCCTCCCCCTCCCTCCGTATGCTCATGATGAATGTTACCACACCCACAGGCGGATGTATGTCGACTCGTGGCTGACGCACATGCTCGAGCTCAAGCTCAACGAGCCCTTCTGGGAACGCGGCGACTCCCCCCCCTCCCCCCCGTCGCGCAGAATGGGAACCGACAGCGTCGTGCTCGCGAACCCATGGATCAACGGGACCAAGGCGGCGCCGTTTGATCAGCGTGCATCTTCTTTCCCTTCCTTTCCTCCTTCCTCTTCAACGACGCGACTGACGCCCCTGTCTTTCCTAGCCTTCTACATACCGGATCATGAACGTCGCGGTGGGGGGCACGAACGGATGGTTCCCCGACGGGACCGAGAAGCCGTGGCTCGATGGGTCGGCGAGTGAGTCCCCTCCCTCCTTCTAAGATGGTGATGGTGGACAGCGGCGCCGCTCGACTTCCTGCGCGCGCAGGACAAGTGGTACAAGACGTGGCCGCAGGACCCGGCTGAGCGCGCTATGCATGTGTGTTTACTTCCTTTCTCTTCCTCTCCTTGCAAGGCTGATGAGGGCTACAGCGACGCGGTGAAGATGTGGGAGAAGTGCTGAGCTTCTACCCACGACTTGCTTCCACGACGAGATACGGACCACGGACACGCGGGCACCTACTATATATTCCATCCACTTCCATTCCGATCTTCCCAGCCCGCCCGCACGCGACACGCGACAAGCAAAACGACAGACAAAATTTCTCCTTCCGCTCCCGGTACGCATCCTTCCCTTATGTCTCGGACTCGCTCTCGTTGTTACTTTCATTCCGTTCCGTTGGCGCTCCCAACTTCCCATATATGCTATCGTACTCCACACTGTCCTTCTTGGCTTTTTTTATTTTCCGCACGCTACATACGCACGCTAATACCTACCTACCTTCAACCCTTCCGCTTCCCGCCCGTTCGCGGGTCTCCCTTCCGCTCTCGTACATACAACATAGAACACGCAGAAATCGCATAACAGGTCGCACTGTTCCTTAATCCTCCCCCTCCCTCCCTTTCGTCTCGTTTGATCTTTGATTTTTTGGCACTACATATGGAGGAGGGACGGCACGGGGATGGGAGGATACGACGGGACCAGTAAGCTCACTCAGTCGCCTGAGGAGCGATGGGCGGCATATAGACGATGGCTGATAGCCTGATAGGTACATATATAAGTAATGATCGCATGAATAGAATTTGGTGTGCATGCTTGTCTGGCTGTTCCTTGGTGAGTCGAGTGACGGGTGGATGGACATGAGGCGGGACAGACAGAGGGGCGAGCCTGGGTATTATGGAGAGGAGATGCTGATGGACGGGGTGAATGCTGGATGCTGTGGGCGAGGTGTTGGTGGGAGATGAACAGTGAGGAGAGTCATAGTGATAGATAGATGGCTGAACGGCGGAACAGCTGTATTTGCGGACGAGAAGAATAGATTTTGGGCCGGAATGAACGTGTGCATGCGGCGGTGCAGGGCGGTGCGGGCGTCAGGTACTAGCACATAGCACTCTACGAACCACAATTTCGCCGGTCAACGCTCGTCGAAGACTTGAATACTTGGAGCGCGCCTCGGCTTCACTCTTGCAACGACAAGGAACACTCGGCATGGGCAGTCGAGCGGTATTGCGGTCCTAGTTCCTCCCGATGCGTGAGGCTCAACTGGAGACACGTTGAAAGTGTGCGGCGGCAAGCGCCCAGGGTTCGAGACGCATGGGAGATTCGAACGTAATCGGGCGGTGATGACAGCCTTTGCCACACAGCCTAGGGGCGTGGCTACAGCCTGTTAACAGCTCTCGGAAAACATATAAGAAATGGCAGCTGCCCAAGCTGCCTTACCATTCTTCCTCCCGACTCTAAGGTTCTTCAATGAACCTAAGGCCGCGCGGACGGCACAAGGGGCGTGCCGCCCCGATGCCTCCGCCGTCCCCCGACAACATGGCACCGTCATCCCTCGCTCTATCGTCTGACTCCATCCGGACATGCCTTACCGTCCTCAGAGATTCCGCCGACGTCTTCCCTCCCCTCAAGTCCGCCGTCGGCGGGGTCCTGGCCGTGTGGGACTTGGCCGATGTAAACATCCCGGTTTTCCCTGGACCTTGAAGCGCCTGATTGACGCCGTGTCCATAGCGCGTGTCCACGTCCGACGAAAATGCACGAGCGCTCGCGTGGCGCGCCTTCTCAATCCTCGTTGCGATAGACAATGCTGTCGGGGGTGTGGACTCGGGGTCTATCTCTCCAGGCATGTCACAAGAGATCCTGAAATTCGCGCAGTATGTTGCAGAGTCAAAGCTCTCAGCTCTCTCCCTGATCCGCGTCAGACTCTTGGGTGAAATTTCCGCTGCGATGGAAGACCAGCTGAAGGCAGCCCGATTTTTTCGTCGTGTTCTGTATCTATGGAAGCACGAGAGCCAGCTTGCGGGATTTACCTCTCAACTAGATGCTGCCTCTGAAGCATTCAAGGTGCGGTTAATCGTCCAATTTCGTGCGCATTTGACTGAACACCCTACCTTCAGATCGGATCATCCACACGTGTAGAGCTGGTGGTGAACCGCGGTGAATTAGCGGTGAACCGCGTGGGGTCGGCGGTGAACCGCGTAGAGTTGACGGTGGATGAGATCCAAGCGGACACGTCGGCTACCGCAGCGCTCGCGGTTGTGCTCGAAAAATCCATTGTAAGTTCTGCCTGTCCATTCTCCGCCATCTACTTGATCTAATCCTGCTTGTAGATTCGCCTCCATGGCGAGGTCCAACGTTTGCGGACCGTCGTTTTATTTGGCATTTCCCCAGTATTTCATGGGTACTCGAGTGAGTGCGGGTGCACTGTAACGTATCCTCTCGCAGTATAAACCCGAGATATGATCCCGGCCGGGGCCGGGTGGGGAGGAGATGTCAACTCTAGAGTATTTTTCTCATCACGTGGGTGTAACGTGCACTTGCACCCATTACGTACATTACCAACCGCAACCCAACCGGCTCCCGTACTTACCAATAACTGCACTGCTGTCTTAGTCGTACCCGACCACATACAGTAACAACTTTGAATACATCATCATCATCATCATCATCGTACTGTATTTCTAGTGCCTCCGAATGGATCTTTTTCTTGGAAGTGATCTGTGCAAGTGAGGGTCATCAGTAGTCCAAATCGGGACAACGAAGCAGCGCAATAGCAATCTAGGTCCCAGATTTCACTCTCCTACCCTCCCATGACATCTTACTATGCTGTGGGCATTTTGAACCTCCCTCATACTACGTGACAGAAGTTTTTTTCAGCCGCCCTCGGGACCCCCCCCCCCCCCCTGTATCCGAAATATTAATGCCGAAACCCCTTGGTGGCCGTTGAGTGGTGCGTGGCTTTCTTTGCTTTTCCTTCTCCTTCTATTGCGCACCGTCGCTCGATGGTGTGCTCGCACGCCGAGCCTTCACTCGCCCCCTCCCCACTCATCCTTCGCCTGCTCGCTGCTTGGAGTCACCGATCGATGCGCGCTCTGTTTGATGTTGCGCCCGCCTACGCGTGGCGGGCTCCACCACGCTACACCTTTCCCTCCCTTCATTCCCTTCCCTTCCTCACTCGTCCCTTTACTCGCCAAAACCGACGCTGACGTTCCTCACTTACAAGCGAGATCGACATCATGGAGGCGCGCGGGAATGCCCAGCTACCTCAAGCAGTGCGTCTCTCTTCCTACTCTCTTATTCTCGCACGCTAACGCTGGCATTACCGCTCGCAGGGGCATCAACTACGTGCGCTCGTCGCTCAACTGGGGCTCCGCGACGTTCCTCAACGCGGTCGCCAAGACGTACAGCTGGAAGACGCAGCGGCGCGGCTCGACGAGGGGTTCCATACATATGCGCTTGAATGGACCGAGGATTTCATGTAAGTGGGCTTCGCGTCTTTCTCTTCCACCCATCCATCCTCCTTCCCGAGTCTTCGCACCTTCCCCATCCCCGTCCCCGCCGCCCGCACTCCCCGTCGCCCGCCCCGCCTCTCTCCGCCCTCCGCCTTCCGCCCTCCCCCTCCTCGACGATGAACCCAACGCTAACACCTCACCCACCCACAGGTGGATGTACGTCGACTCGTGGCTGACGCACATGCTCGAGCTCAAGATCAACGAGCCCTTCTGAGAGCGCGGCGACTTCCCCCCATCGTGCAGAACGGGACCGACAGCATCGTGCTCGCGAACCCGTGGATCAACGGCGAAGGCGGCGTCATTTGATCAGTGTGAGTGCTTTCCCTTCCTTCCCTACTCTTCCTCGCGACTGACGCGCCCGACTTTCCAGCCTTCTACCTGATCACGAACGTCGCGGTGGGGGGCACGAACGGATGGTTCCCCGACGGGACCGAGAAGCCGTGGCTCGATGGGTCGGCGAGTGAGTCCCCTCCCTCCTTCTAAGATGGTGATGGTGGACAGCGGCGCCGCTCGACTTCCTGCGCGCGCAGGACAAGTGGTACAAGACGTGGCCGCAGGACCCGGCTGAGCGCGCTATGCATGTGTGTTTACTTCCTTTCTCTTCCTCTCCTTGCAAGGCTGATGAGGGCTACAGCGACGCGGTGAAGATGTGGGAGAAGTGCTGAGCTTCTACCCACGACTTGCTTCCACGACGAGATACGGACCACGGACACGCGGGCACCTACTATATATTCCATCCACTTCCATTCCGATCTTCCCAGCCCGCCCGCACGCGACACGCGACAAGCAAAACGACAGACAAAATTTCTCCTTCCGCTCCCGGTACGCATCCTTCCTTTATGTCTCGGACTCGCTCTCGTTGTTACTTTCATTCCGTTCCGTTGGCGCTCCCAACTTCCCATATATGCTATCGTACTCCACACTGTCCTTCTTGGCTTTTTCTATTTTCCGCACGCTACATACGCACGCTAATACCTACCTACCTTCAACCCTTCCGCTTCCCTCTTCCCTCCCGTTCGCGGGTCTTGTACATACAACACAGAACACGTATAGCACGTCGCACTGTTCCTTATTCCCCCCCCCCCCCCCCTCCGTTCTTTTCGTCTCGTTTGATCCTTGCTTTTTTTGGAACGGAGATCAGAAGGCTCACACTCGTGGGCATAGACGATGGCCGATAAGTACATATATAGGTAATGATAGCATGAATAGATTTTGGTGTGCATGCATGTCTGGCTGTTACCTACCTACCTACCTTGGTGGGTGATGGGTGGATGGACGCGATGATGAGGCGGGACAGAGGGGCGGAGCACATGGAGCGGAGAGGAGATGCGGATGGATGGACGGGGTGAATGCTAGATCCTGGATGCTGTATTTTGGGAGTCGAAGATGATGCATGATGGACTACGCGAGCGGTGTTGGGTGGTGGGCGGTGGATGGACAGGCGGCTTGCACGCTGGCGGGGAGAGGGGAGGGTGGGAGATAGATAGATGGCTTGAACGGCAGGCTGGGCCCGGACAAGTATTTGCCCCGGGTACAAGGACGAGAAAAAATAGATCTTCGGGACGGCATGATTCTTGCATGGCGAAGGATTTGCGGCGGTATCAATGGGATGGATTGGGTTTCGCATGCGGGAAGGACTCGGAAAGACTGATGGCAGCGCGGAGGTTCAAGTCGTTCATGCTGGAATCCCGGCGTTCCGAGGCCTTTCCTTAGAGCAAGGTGAGGAGAGCTCCGAGTCAATGCATGAATCCTGAAGCCAGCCTTTAACGGTTTACTCCAAGGGAAAAGGTAAGCTCCGGGTCGGGTGTTTGGCTGCAGTAGAACGTATTTCTCGACTCGGAAATGCTTGCAGCCACCAGACTGGGGGGCAGGCACCTTGGTAAACTCCAAAAGATATTGATTGCAAAGGGTAATAGACGAGAGATCGCCCATGGCCAAGATGCATACGTGCACAAAATGAGGCCCCCTAGTTAGAAGAGTATCCTCATGTGCGGAGGACTGATAGGATCAGAATGAGCCTGTATTTCGGCGCCAGGTAGGACTCAAGCAGCCACAAGTTCGTCGAGAACTTAAGCTTGCCAGCCAAAGCACGCCAACAGCGCCAGTGGTTTGAGGCAAGGAGCAAACGACGTCACCGCCACGTCGCTCGGGATTCGGACCCGCGTATCCGGGATCTCTCGACATTCTTCTCTCTGACCTCCACGAACGACGGCTCTGCGAATCCAGGCGCTCTCGTGGACAAATAGCAGCGCACTCTAACTCTAGACAAAATCTTGCACCGCTGTCGGCTCTCCGACCATGACGAAGTCACCTATATCTGCTTGGGCTATGTCATCGTGCCTATGGGACCCAGCTGCAAATACGCGCCGGACTGTGGACTCTCGTCCCTCTCTTCATCAACGTCGTACGCAGCTCTGCCGTCCGCCACCGTCGCCCCGTCCCGTTCGCCCTGGGCGCCTCGCCTGTGCGGCGTCTCGTGCGTTGATAGCTACCCGAATCTGACTGTCGACTCCGCCGGTGATGCCCCACATGATTCCAGCGTCTCGGATTTCGCTGCGTGCGGCGTTTCACGTACGTTCTTCGCTTTGACAATATTCTGGGCAATCCCGCGCCATGAAGGCCGTTCCTCCTCTGACAACTCCGCCCACTCTGAACGAGTCGCTGAGGATCTCGGCAACCTCTCGCTTGACTTCAGTCACAATCCTCTGAGCATCCAGTCCCCTGCGAGACTACACTAGCCTGCGCTCGATGCATACCTCTAATGTCTGTCAAATATAAATCGTCGAGATCTTCTGGTCTCTGCCTTCAACATTCGTACTCCTCCTTGCACACGCTCTCTAAGCACTAAGTTCTTCTTGCGGCTAATCATACGCACGACAATCATAACTTCAGCCCGCGGGTAAAATCACTTGTAAGACAGGTAAAGAAAAAGAAAGAAGTCCATCCACTCATGACCGAACTCCGGATCAAACGGGAGTCCTATTATATCTTTGTCCCCGACTACTAACGGATGGCAGGTGCGCGCCGCGCGTCATCCGGTCTGAAACAAACTGCACCTTCTTGGATAGGTCTCTCCGCGCCTCTGTTTGGAACGTACCTCGATGCGTTGGGGTCAGAAGGAACAGTTTAACAACCAGCATCCATGAACCGACGCGTACACCGAATAACTCGTCCCTCTCTGAGCTCAAGGACTCCTGTTCATCTCGTTCGTCCATCTATCCCCTGGAATGAGGAGGAAAAACTTCTGGACCGTGGGCATCAAGAATGCCCGGATCCCGAGTCGAACGGGAGCCCTGCTGGATACCAGTACAGTGGGATTGAAGACAGGTGCGTACCACGCGCTATCCGGGCTGAATATCAGCAGGATGTCGTCGAATAAGGCGTATTCTGCGGGGTGCGAGCGGTGCAGGCGCTGCTGAGGGAGGTCCTGCGTTTCGCGGGATGTGAATTATATATAAAGTGTACAACAACGAATATTGCGGGGCGTGTTATTCAGTCGCAGAGGTCCAGTGGTGCGGAGTAGGAAAAAGGGAATTCGGATCGACCACCACGGGTCAAGCTCTACTAGTTGGCCGCCCCGTTCTGACCCTCAGAACGGGTGGCTATGTTTTGACTCAGTCCCCGGCAGCTATGTCCAGAGAGAGAGAGAGAGAGAGAAATGTGGCGAGAGACTGTAACATGTTATGAACGCGCTATAGTTTCGTCGAAGCCGTGAATAACGTATCCAGATCGACAGTGAAAGCCGTATTTCGATCCCCCTATATTCTGCACGAGTTAGAGGTGGATAGCCAAATGAGGGGTATTGAGCGTCGAAGAGTGCGCACAGCACGTTCTTCGCCGCGGATCTTGGATGGGGACGGGCCCTAGTGGCGGCCGCATTGCTAACGCTGGGAGAACTGCCCGTCAGATGGACCGCAAAGGGTTCCGGGCTTTGCGCGCAAGTCCACAAGCGAGATGCAGAGGATCAAATGTAGGCAGAGTATCCATCCGAACAGGCAGCGCGAAGTCGCGGTTCTCGTTTGCAATAATTCTGGAAAGTACCTGTACAGACCGCGAGAATGGCAGGCGGGACGCATTCGAGAAGAAAAAATTAAAACGCGATGGGGAGAGGAGAGTGACATTGGTAGGAAAGGCGAACGTACTCGGAGTCCTAATAGACATCGTGGCGAGAGAATTCAAGCAGTAAATTTGGTTTCAACGCAAGAGCGAAGATGGTGATGACGCAAACAGGCAGCAGACGAGAACCGCCATGAATGCATTGAATAGAGAGGGATGCGAAGGCGATTATCGGATACAGGTCGATGCCACACTCGGACTTCGAAGGGCGAATCCCACCAACCGCCGCATCTTAGCGAACGTGTGGTGCCACTAAACTCGCATACCACTCACTGCATGGGCGAAAATTCCAAGGGAGAAACTCGTCGACACATCGTAATAAATCAAGGACCATTCCGGCGTCTCGCAAAGAACCTGGATCCCAGTCGAGAAATTGTCTCAAGATGAGTTGGACGTATTTAGTGCCGGTGGCGCCTGTCTCATTGCTCTCCGGTGTCTTGCTTGTTGTGGTTCGTGCCTCTTTGTCCCATTCAGTGCCGGTGGAGCCTTCAACAAATCGAGGAACGAGATCAAACTTTGTTGAAGCGTCTGTCTATGAGAGACTAACGCTGGCGTAATTTTATCCTAATTCTTATCCTGCGTCCCATATCCCAATTATCACTCTTCCTGTCTTATTGTTTTGGTAAGTGGGGAGACGGGGGAAAAAACAAGAAAGAAACAGAAAGAAAATGCGAACATCTGTCCACACTTGGACGCGAGGAGTCGAGCCCCGGAATGGTTCATTAGTATATTCAAGCAATATTTACGCAGACACGAATGCAACCGAGATATCACCGGTCTTGCTCCCCATGCAATATGGTGATTAATTGATATCAGGGATGCTGAGGGAAATTAAAATAAGGAAGAATATAGCTGAAGGAACATTGAACACAACGAACGGCGTGAAAGGAAACTGGGGATAAAAGGAATGTGGTGAGTAACGGAAATAACAGAAAAGAAAAAACGCACGGAGTGACTGTCGCGTATAATTAACAAAACAGGGACCTCTTTCAGCAACAGAATACTATAGGGAGACGATATACCTAGCTAACCCTAACTGGTCTGTGCGCATCGCGATGGACCTGTTGATCATTTGATGGAAGTTGATCGCACTTCGTGGCCCTTGCCCTCATCCCCATCGTCGTCCTCGCGATAGCGATGCCTACCCAGCGAGCCATGGCGAGTCTATTCGGCCTGACACTTTCTCTGATGCACGGTAAGCCTCTGGCTGCGCTCATTGATTCAGTCACTTCGCCTTGGAAGTATCTGCGCAGAATGTGACACTCTACGCCGTCTCCCAGAGTTCCAAGTGAACCGGATCTCGATCACGACCAGCGACTCTGTCTCCGTCGCCGGAATCAATTCTCACGGTGGAACGACATACGTCGACGTCAAAGTCATAACTTCTGAAGTGGTGATTCAGCCGCAAACGACCATCACCGTCCTCAGCGCCCCTACCACCGCCACTTGTGCGTTACAGAATTGATATTGACGGCATATTTTATTCAAGGTTCGGCTCTGCCAATCAGTTACCTGGGTCGAGGACGCGTCCGGGATCCACACCGTCGCCGTCGAAGCGAAACGCGGCATTGCGTACTGTCTATACGTGCTGGAACGTCTTGTCGGCTGCCGTAGTTATGGCTCTCTTCCAGGCTGTCTAGACGTTGTGTCACTGGCCCCCCAGGCCCCCCATAACGTTTCTGTAACTAGTGACAGAAATTTACACTGAGAGCACCATTGTGGAATCGATTTCAAAATTACACCCGCTCTTTGAGAAGAGAATACATTGGAGAAGAACAAAAAGAGCAGTCCAACGATGTGAGTAGCACCCATGTGGCTCGGTTAGAGCATGATGCCGCCTGAAATCGGGTCAAAGAAGAGGTCGCGAAAAGCATGATAGCATGATGCCCACAGAAAGGACCGGTTTCGACTTTTCTATAAGGCCGAAAGGGCGCTAATAAAGCGGGCAGGATAATCATGTTGCCCAAAGAAGATACATAGGATGTTAGCCACTCTACTAAATGTTCGGCATCAGGGGTCGGCGGTAGGAGGTGGCAGCAGCGCGATAGGGAGTGGCAGTGCAGAAGCAAAACAATAAATCACGCAGCAGAGGGCCGGGAATGCCAAGGAGGCGCAGAGGCAAGCGTGTAGAACGAAAAGTGGCGTGGTTGTACGAAAGTGTGGTGTGGGTGTACAGAATTGTAGCTCGGTTGTAGTATGCGGCCTGGACCGCAGCTGATTCAGTGGTGCTACGATGGGTTGTTGGTGGAAGGGGCCAGTGTAGAAACATGTTCAACAAACAGACACTGCCAAATTATAGGGGGTTCAAACCGACTTGAAAAATGATCGTGACGTCATCTAAAAAGCAGAGCGCTGAAGTGCGTGGTTAGTCGCGAAAATGGAACTTTGTACTCTGTTCACGGCAGAAATTTGAATAACTAGTCCAATACTAGTCGGAATGTATGGTATATAGATCCAAATTGAAGGTATCCCATGGCAGCTGGCCTTGGAGAAATGTTGGGGTGGGTGGATTTTTTTTCAGAGCGCTGTGAGACTGGGAGTGCCGAAAAAGTCATATTTTTAACACAGTCGGAAATATCACCCTGGAAGACCCCATAATTTGGCGCATGAGCTGGCTGTTCGGTAGGAGGTGTATTTTGATGCTGGGAATCGACATATGGTATAACCAAAGTTATTATCCAACGAGACTGAGGTCATTCATTGCCCGCAATCCGGAGCGGTTTTGGTGGAATTTGGTTCAATTTAGCCTATAACGCCAAAAACAGCGTTTTGGAGGGGTATCTAGCGTGATGGGGGTGAGTTGTGAGGATGAGATTTTTTGAGAGGAGGTGAACATTCCAAAACCAATTGAGAATTTGTGACTCAGTATATCTTTCTAGGCAAAAAATGCCCTTGTAGCGCGGTTTGCAACGAACCCCCGATTTTTTCCCGAAATGACGCTAGCACACGTATTTTGCAACATCATGGGCGTCCCGGGGATGCAGAGCGAGATGCGCAAGTTTCCGGGGTAGGCACAGAGTGAGTCGTCCTTTTCTTTCCTCCTTTCCATTTTCCTTCTTTCCCTTTGCTTTCCTTGTTTCTGTATTCTTCCTCCATTATATGTATCGGTTCTTCTTCTTAGTTAGCGCCACTGAAACTGAACTTACCAAAACGTTTTGCTTCTGCTTCCAGACATAATCGCCTTCTAAATCGTCGGCGTCGTGTTTTTTTTCCTCGCGCTAGAAACGTGGACGGAATCGCCCGCGAGACTCTACTGGCGCGCACCGGAGGCATTCTGGCAACGGGTGGTAGGGGGACGGGGGTAGTGGTAGTGGGAGTGGGTAAGCGTCGGAAACCTAGACCCCACGATGGATATGTTGGACGAATATCTCAGGATGCCAATTGGCGATCTACGTAGCCGTCAGCTAAATCTGTATCACTGAATTCACGCTGGCGCGACTTCACAATGAAGGTTAGTCCTTTGCGCAATTATGAATCAGATAGCGGCAGCGATGTAGAGCGATGCAGAGTTCTCAAATTTTCAACCGATGGCATTCACTACCGTTTTAGGTTCCAGGTCTACTTTCCGTAAATGTGTTACATTTTCTTGCAACCAGATCAGTGATTACTTAAGGTCACTGTCACAAAATAGGTCATGGGGCTGACTCGTTTAGTTTCCGCCTCAAACCTTCATCAGCAAGATGACAAAACTCTTGCCGACTTTAGTTCTTTGAGGTCTCGTTTGTCTCGCGTCGAAAAAATAAAAGTGCCGAAATGATGGCTAGATGCCAATGGACTATGTCCCAATTTTTTTTTTTTGATGCTCTTGCGGGTTTTCAGACATAGCTCGCAGTCTCGCGATCGCGCGGTCTTTGGACTCTTGTTTGTTCGCGTACGAGCGCGTGCGAGCGCGCACAAGCACGTACAAGCAAAGTGTCAAAACCCCGATGTTAAACCCGAATTGGGTAATTTGATCGCGGCACACCGGCATAATCTCAAAAGGTTAGGGTTCGGCATGTCGGCACAGCTTGGGTGCACAAGATTTCGCGAGTGCATTTTTGACCGTTTCCCACTCAGCCATTGTCGAAGAAGGAGGATAAAAAGTCATGCCGGAGTTATGCACCACTAGCTTTCTTCATGTGCGCGAAGGGGATCAACAATTTTGAATTTGATGCCTCCCACCTTTCCTTCGAGCCGGCTCAGGGCACACTGAAGCCCTCTGAGGCCTCAGTGGTGCAGTAAGTAGGTAGCTCCACAAGTTAACTTCATTAATACTGGCCGAACAGCATGACAGTGGTAGTACTCCTTAGACTCGAATGCTCGGGCGAGTGAAAATAGCCAGAAGCGCCCGGATTGAACCTCGGACCATGCAAAACAATTACATCAGCCAAACCTACTCATCACAGCAATAACCACTTCGTCAAATATCCTATGACTATAATTTTGTGGTGGGTACATCTCAGCCAGAACTACTGTGGTACGAGGGTGCCGAAAAGTGCCGCGATCAAATTCCCAAATTGGGATTAAGGTTTGAGGCGGAAACTCAGGAATGATGGGGCTGCGGCTTACAGCTGATCTCGAAACTAATGACATTGGTCAGTTTTTTTTTGCTCGTTCCCAAAAAGGGAATTCCAGCGAAACCCGAGTGTACCTCCCTCCGCAAATACCTTGGACAAATTTTGGGGGTACTGCAATCATTTGCGACCTCCCTGAGCCACTCCACCCTGCGAAATTGGCGGGAACCAAGGGGAGAGACGATGGTTTGAAAGTCTTTCCGGAGACACCCCGCCAGTCACGTGCTGAATTGATCGCACGGATTGTTTCGGCCATTGACGCACACTCTCGCTTCCCTATGTCCTTTTGAAGACACGGCAGCCTATTTGCAGACAAGGCACTCACTCTCATGTAATTATTGAATGGTTTAGGAATAGTTGACCAAACCTTCCTTTTTTGGAACGCGAAAAATAAATTCTGGCCGTCTCATTAGTTTCGAGATCAGCTGTAAACGTTCTTCCATCGGATCCTTCCGTGCGTCCATCTTCTCTGTCTAATGCCGACATCCCACCTCTTCAAAGCAGTTTCCCTCTGGATTCCTACACCCATCCACCTCTCATCCTTTCGTGGTTCAATAACCTGTGGCGTTGGGCTCCCACGAATCAATGAACCTTCGCTCTCGCTCGGTGGTTCCTAGTTCCCATGTGATGAGGCTATGTGGTTGCTTAAAACTTTGCTTGAAACACTTGATTACGGGCCAGCGGCGGATTATTTAAACGTCGCCCGACGCCTTCTCTTTTCTTCCTCTCGCCCTCCTCTGTGTTGCCCCTTTGCTATCCGCGACCTATGTCACCTCGCGTAACGGTTGATGATACCGGCGACCAGCGAGGCGCTCTACCGCTATTATATTATTTCTCCAAGCGCATGAACCCGATGTCACTTGGCACGCAGGTGTGGTGCCTCTCCTCGTACCACCGGCCAGCTTCCCGCCCTCAAATATATCGCCACTTTTACGCCGAGGCCGGCCGAACATGGTATTTCTGTTCGTGAGAGGTGTTCATGAGCGCTGACAAACCCGCCCAGCATTGTCCTCGAACGACAGACCAGCTTCTTGTATGTCCCTATGCATCACCAAAAACGGGAACTTATTACAAGAGCATACATACCATGGCAGACGTCGTAATCACCGTAATCCACTACAAACCTCCACCACCTCGGTGGTACTTCAGCCGCGCTTACCGGGCACCAATTTTATTGCAATCCTCACCTAGATTACGCGGTCTGCAATGGTTTATGAGGTTTACAATCCCGATACTCATATCTGTACGGTGCATTACCTTTGTACTCAATTCACAGAACACGCAAATTAGGAGAGAAAGACATCATATTAGATGCTATCTACGACATGCGGACGGAACACGATGGAAGAGACAGAGGCGGGCAGGGGATGAATGGGAAAGGGAGGATAGCAGCAACGGACTTGGGAAGTCAATATTGCGGCCAACGCGAAGTGGACGGAGGCTTGCATGGGTCTTGGACAAGAGAACGGTCGCTTGGTTGATGCGGTTGACGAATCGAGGCTTCACGACTTGACAATGAGCTTGATGGAGTTGATGCTGAAACAAGTCCCGATAGAAGCTAGACGTGGATGGGGTCCAAGGCTTGCGGTGATTGCGGTGATTGCGCTAGCTTGAGACCTTGACTGAGACCGTTGACTTGGGAGGCTATCTTGCGCTTTGAAGTATCTTGAGGAACGACGCGGAGAATGCCAGGGAGGATCGCGTGGTATAGCAGCCGTGCCGAGGAATCTTCAGGAAGTCACGGAGGGAGGTAGAGAGACGTATTGAGAGGCGGGGGAGTGGTGGGAGAAAAGAAGGAAGATGAAACGTCCATCAAAATCCCATCAACCGTATATAGGTGCGCACGGACCATCCCACGTGTACATCTGATGTGATGCGCCCACCCGGCGCACGCACTGCAACATAAATAAGTACTGATGGGCAGATGGGCAGGTTCTTCCTGGCAATAAGAAATCCGCCGCCGGATCATGCCGGCGGACTTAGACTTCGAAGACAACGATGAAGCCGGCGGTGACAATACTCGCGGGATAGATTCACGATGTCTTGGATTCCTTATTGTAATTTCAGGAGGGAATAATATACAGTACTACAAGTTTTAATCAACTATGAACTTGGCATTGGCCCGATATTGACACCAACCTGTTAGAACTAGGGCCATGGATGAAAATCCTGGTGGACCTAGGCCAAGTGTTCACCAACTCGGCGTCGCTCTTGTAAAGGTCGGTGATGGCTTTATAAACCCTTGCAGAACGGCGCCAGCGTGGCACGTGTCTGTGGCCATCACAGGCGATCACCACTTTCTCCCACTTTTGGTGATGTCATCTCCCTCCTGATCAAATGTTGACTTTAAACCTAGCTACTGGCCTGTTGGGTCCTACTACCCCCCTCGGGCATCTTTCAACGCTATGGGGAAGCGACGACAGCGGGAGGAGGATGCCATTGGTAAGTGGTGCATTCTGTCACCTCAATGCGGCAAGCTTATGTGGCTCCAGACCCGGATGCCGACACTCACGCAAGCCTCCATCCCCGGCCAGCCAGGTAATACTTTTTTCCCCTGATAAGCACACTCTAACTCAAATCGCTTCAAATCGTGCCCGCGGAACAACCTCCATAAATCATGGACCCTCATTTCCTGACGGACCCATGGGGGGTGATTCTCACGATAGTTTTTGCAATGCATCCGTTCATCGTTCATCGTTCATACCAACCTTTGTTCATGTGAATCACCTGTCCATCGGTTACGTTCATCGTCTGGCCAACCACAATGTTCAGCCTGTCCAACCGCTGAGCAACATCTCTATTTGCAACCCCTGAGTTCATCATCTTCGACCGGTGCGCATTTAACCCGAGCAAGGTCGGAACTTTTAAGTTATACCAATCTCGTTGCCCTTGATTCCCTGTCTCCGAGCTCCACCATGATCCTACCTATGAGATTGCAGATTACTTCTGCAACTGAAGGTGGCAACGGAATCTCGTACCTAACGTCGTATATGCTGAATCGGAGCTATGAATGCATTGGAATGCAAAGTCCCAACTCCCTTATTTTGCCTCATACTGTTGCAGCGACCTGCAGCAATTTGTCTGTGCTCATCCAGCAATTCTGCTATTGGACTATACCTTGATTAACGAAAATTGCCAGCAAACATGGTGTGCCAACGTCAGCGCGCCGTGCCGCGTTAGTTGACGCGATCTGCAACCACATTTGTGGTGCAACTTGTCCCGCATGTTCTCATTTACTGATATTCCGCAAGTTGGAAAAACCACGCACAGCTAAGTACCGACCGCAAGCATCTTCTCGAAATTTTACTACGGTCTTTAATAACAATCCTTTCGAATCAATGCCCCAATGGCCACGGGTGCATATAACAACTCGCATTACAGCACTTTTGCGATGGAGGACTACGTCCACAGCCTCAAATTTCATCGTCGATTTTGTGCCCCGCCGCGTCTAAATGAGGCAGACGCGGCCCTGGATACTGGGTCCTTCCGTGTATGATCCACCAAAACGTCGTGAGCGCGACGCAGCCGATGAGTATGACCGAATTGTAGTTCATCGCCTGCAGGAAACGGCGTCAGCGCCATATCTCGAGGAACGGCTATGCTCTGAGCACCCACGGGCACAGTTGCAGGCAGCGCATACGGCAAGCAAAAAATCACGTTCGTGAACACGATTAGCAGCACCGACATTGTGTTGACGAAGAAGCCAGCTCTGCCCATCCAGAACGGGCCCTGCGGAACGTTCTTGCGACCGGAAAGAAGATGCGGAAGAATGGCCATGGCGTAGGATGTCGTGCTGAGGATGATGAACGACCCACCAAGGTCTGCGAGGGCTGTTTTACTTCCGAGTTGGACTGCACCGAACGCTGTTGTAAGGATTGCTAGGAGGGAAAGATCGAGTCAACCTAGTTCAGTCGCTAGAGCGTCTGCGGGAGGAAGAACTTGCTTACCGCAGAACAAGGTAGCGGGTACGGGACAACTAAGTAGAGCCGACGCTTGACTGAAGAAAGAGGAGAATGGCGTGACATTGTCGCGTGCCAACGCCCAGTAGATGCGTCCAGTCTGAATACAAGCGCATCAGTACCCTCCAGGTTTTATGAACTCCGAAGCACTCACGGTGATGAATCCCCCGATATTAGCTACCATGACTGACAAAAGCACAATCAACAGTAGGCCGAATGTGCCCGCCTTGTTTCCCGTGGCTTGAGCATACACCACAGCGAGGGGAAAGGAGCCATTCGAGGTGAGGACTGCGTCCAGGTCGGTGATGGAGAACATGAGCGCAACTGCGTAAACAAATCCCGCTGAAAGTGATGAATGTGAGCTTGAGTGCGTAGAGGGGCAAGGAATGCGATTCACTCAACGCGCCCAGAAGGATCTGGGCGGCGACCGCCCTTGGTAGATCCCTCCTCGGATGGGGCAGCTCTTCCGCCATGTGTGTCACTGAATCGGGTGTCCCGATTGCGAACGCGCCGTTGAGCATGCCCGTAAGAAACGCGACCCCCCCAGGCCATCCCGTCCCGTTCTCCCAGTCGGTGAAGACAAATGAGGCGGATGCGTGGGATTTCGCAGACGCTAGAACCTATTCTGCGAGTTAGCGATGAATGTGGTTCCAATAACAAGAGACGCGCACGATAATGGTGACCAAACCCCCCACGATGATCATGAACAGTCCAAATCTCTGCAACGCGGGCATGTACCGGTTTAAGAATATCACGATTAGACAGCAAATCCAGTTGATGAGGACAAACGCCACGAAAATATGCCATGGCTGAGAAAAGCTCATGAGCAGTCATGCTGGAGTGAGGCACGCTTTGAACGACGAAAACACACCTGCACAAGGACATCAGGATGGAACACGACATACATCTGCACGACAACATTTGCTGGAATCAGGATTCCGGAGGCGAGGCCGAATAGCCAACCATAAAAGTTGATCAGACCTGCACGATAGGTCAGTGTTTGCGTCAGCGGTGAAGCAATGGACTATGGGCTCGCCCGTAAAGAACCCCAGCACCCTTCCGTATTTCCCGCCCGCAACCGATGACCAATGGTATACTAAAAGGGGCGGTTTGCAAAAAGTCATGATGCAGAACGTGAAAAAACGGAGAAAATACAGACTACTCACCTCCGCCCGCACTTGGTATGGAACTCGCCAACTCTGCAATGCTCATTGCTATGAACCCGTAATATACGCTCGACGCGAGGAACTCGTATATGATACCCGGGGCACCGCCGTTCGCGACGGCAACAGTGATGGAGCCTCCGAGGGCGACCCATGCATTATCTATGGGCGGCGCATCAGTTGGTGCAAAGAAGCTATGTCCAATACGAAACAAGACTCGCCGATAGTCAGCGCCGTCGCGCATATACTCAAAAGCCCGTACTGCCTATCCAGTTGATCTACATGCCCGCTCGCATTGACTCTGGCCCTGCTTGCTGTACCAACCTCTCCACTCGTCACGATAGTAGCTTTCTCTTGGGCATTCTTCTCCGTGTCGAAATCCTTTTCCTCGCAGTATGCAATATGATCTGCCATGTCGTGGAGGTGAATTCAGCGGGGAATCGTGGTCGGATGGGAGATTCAGCGGGAGTCGTGGTCGAGAACGGAGAGATAAGAAGGTGCCATCATCCCGCCATGCACGGTTCAGGCTATAAATGGTGAGAGCTTCTATATGTCTTGTGAGAACCGAGTGCGCGGAATGCTGAGCGTGAGCTTAGAGTAAGTAGCACGCGTTTGAGGGTTTTGGTGTCCAAACACCTATATAATCAACTAGATATCTCCACGTAAACCTACCTTAAGCAACCGAACAACGAGAGTAAATCTTCGTAATCTTCGTCAGACGTGAACACGGGATACGTCGAGTCCGTAGTCCATTGTTATAACTCGGTTCCTCTCGGAACGGTGTTAACACGGAGAAAGCGGAGAATCGAGCAAGCCCGAGGCGCCATCACCTCGGACCTCGACCACCACCGACAGTGCGCAGCAAGGCGCGGGTGGCGGCGTCAGACGGCGCGAGCGAGTGCTATTCAATTACATAATATACCGTATTGTTAATGGCAATTGCAATTTAGTTTAGTTGAACAGGGAAAAACGCACGAAGTAAAAAATAGAAACTTGCGTCCGTAGGGCGTTGACAGCCTGAAAGGGAGGTAAGAAAATTACGCGATCTTGTGTACCTCCGATTGAGGGAGATGAGTCGGTAAGGTGAGAAGAGTTTGATTGAAAAGGCATCAAGATGCAAGATTGCCGCACAGAGCAAAAGAGAACGGGATCGGATTCTGGCTCGCTGTGTTGAGTCATCCGGCTGGACTGCGACTGTAAGGACTTACGCGTGAGGAAAAACAGTGGGACGGAAAATCATGTCACCCCCGGCTACGCCGCCGCCAAACGGCCAAACGCCGAATTCGCCCAGGGATGCGTTTTCGTCCAAGCTGGACGATGATACACGCTCCACGCCCCGCGCCACGCGTATCGCGCGGTCTCGCGAGCAGCACCTCCTCTGCATGACCAAACACGCGCTGCACGCTCTATGCCCTACGCCTGCACGTCTCCCGAGCGGACCAGCGCAGCATCAGTGGCCACAGCTTCCCTCTTAACTTGAAGGAGCATGGGCAGTTGAGCGGTATTACTGACATACGTCACTAGCTCCTCGCGACGCGTGAGGTCCAGCTGGCAGTGAAAAGCAAGCTGAAAGTGTGCGGCGGGCAAGTCAAGTGGCGGGATAAGTCGGGATGCCTACGTAATCGGACCTAATCGGGATATTCGGGTTGATTCGGGTGGTGTGGTGATGGCCACAGCCGCAGGAACCTCTCCTTTACAGCTTATTAACAGCTCTCAGAAACATATAAGAAATGGTAGCAGCTCGCCCAAGCTACCCTGCCATCTTCCCTTCCCCCAAGCCTCAGCTTCTTGAATGAACCTGAGGGCTCGCGGACGGCACAAGGGGCGTGCCGCCCCGGTGCCTCCGCCGTTCGACAACACCGCACCGTCGTTCCTCGCTCTATCGTCTGACTCCATCCGGACGTCCCTGAACATCCTCAGAGACTCCGCCGACGTCTTTCCTCCCCTCAAGTCCGCCGTCGGCGGTGTCCTGGCCGTGTGGGACCTGGCAGATGTAAATATTCCCGGTTTTCCCATCTGTATATGTCGAGCGCCTGAATTGACGCCGTGTCCGTAGCGCGTGTCCACATCCGACGAAAATGCACGAGCGCTCGCATGGCGCGCCGTCGGAATTCTCGATGCGATATACAATGCTGTCGGGGGTGCGGACTCGGCGTCCATTTCTCCAGGCATGTTGCAAGAGATCTTGAAATTTGAGCAGTACGTTGCGCGGCCTAAGCCTCTCTCCCTCTCTCTGATAGGTGGCTCATCAGACTACTCCGTGAAATTTCCGCTGCGATGGAAGGCCAGCTGAAGGCAGGCCGATTTCGTCGCGTTCTGCATCTCCGGAGGCACGAGAGCCAGCTTGCGGGGTTTACCTCCCGTCTAGATGCTTCCTCTGAAGCGTTCAAGGTGCGGTTAATCCTTCAATCTCATCCGGCATTTGACTGAACACCCTATCTTCAGATCGGATCATCCACACGCGTAGAACTGGTGGTGAACCGCGTAGAGTTAAGGGTGGATGAGATCCAAGCGGACACGTCGGCTACCGCAGCGCTCGCGGTTGTGTTCGAAAAATCCATTGTAAGTCCTGCCTGTGAATTCTCGGGCATCTATTTGATCTAATCCTCCTTATAGATTCGCCTCCATGGCGAGGTCCAATTTCTGCGGACCGTCGTTTTATTTGGCCTTTCCCCAGTATCTCAGGGGTACTCAGAGAGTGAATGCGCGTGTGCAATTTAGTGCTTGCTATCACAGTATCACGCTCGAGATATGATCCCGTCTGGGGCTGGGTGGGGGAAAGCCAACCCACATGGCCAGAAAATGGCTGTTTCGTATACGTGTGTATATGATGGTTGGTTATCACCAACCAATGGGGCAGGGTATGAGAGTGCAAAGTGCACTTGTGCAAGCTTAACCTCCCTGATATCTGTATTCAGATATCTGTGGTTGTCGCAACGGCGCCCACAATGATGGGGCCCATGGGAACATGTGCTTTGTTCGTGGAAGATAACCCGAACTAATCAACCAGAGGGGTGCATACTTTATGTGTTAGACGGGGTGCCAACGGGGTGCCCCGTTTGATCGAGTACTCAGTACTGTACCGACATCTATGGTAGCAACCGCAGCACATAACGCGGGCCATTTTTGCTTACAAATTTGCCTTTTATTACTATAAAAGGCTAGCAACCAGGATTTTGGGTTGCCTCCATACATGTCGGTATAGTACCCAAGGACAACATATTCTGATGAATCTCCAGATCTACAAAGCAGCAAATTTAATCTGAAATTTCATCTTCCGAGTCCCAACTCTACGCTGTGGCCGGCGCCAACGGTTAGAATAGAGTGCATGAGTGCCGCCTACATGAACAATAACCAGAGGAAATTTTTGCAGCTTATCCGGCATCAACGCTGCGACCGGCGCCAATGTTGGGGACAGACTGTACAACATCTTGATAACGAGTCCTAACTCTACGCTGTGGCCGGCGCCAACGGTGAGGACAGAGTGCATGAGTGTATCCCGCGCGTTGCCACCTGCGGAGAGGTCGGCCCACTTGGCAGTGCTTTTCCACTGATTCAGATTTCACTGGAACTGCAGTGTGGCTATCGGTTGGCAATCGTATTTGGACCTCATTCCATATCCCCGGGTTGGCATCCAGTGCAATTCGGGACAAAAGGGAGGGAACTGCCTATGCTTCTGGCACTGAGGGCAATTTTCATGACTCCGATTCTCTGTATAAAAGTCCCGGTGGTGATCGCGAATCCTCCCTCACTTTTCCAATCTGCACACCGACTCAACCCCACAGGAATATTGTCTCAAATCTGTCGTTTTCAGCCGATCTCATTTGAAGTACAGTAGAGTTTATCCACGAGGCTTCAGTCCATGCAAAAAGAATAAGACGCGGGCAGATGCACGTGCGTGGAACCTTCAGTAGTAGGCGAAGAGAAGAGTTCCCTAAGGCCGGTTAGTCTATGGGGATGAATGAATTACATGTCGCTCACCAGGCCAACGTTGTCTATCCGTCAAGGAGAACGATGACAGTGCTGGGACAATGGCTGACGAAAGAAATTTGGACACACCGGCCGCAACTGCGGGTGTCGTCAGCGTCGAAAGGTAGAGTCAGAGAAACAAACACGCACGCGCACTGACTGAACTGGCTATTGGCTCGGGGCGCAAGGCGTTCTTTGCCAAGGTCACATTCCCGAAGTTCAAGTGTAAGATCTTGTAAACGAAATCCCATGAGCACAGATCAAGTCGCTGCCGAGAAATACCCCTGCCTGGTTGTACACAGTGTTCGCAAGTTCGAATATGGGGGATAGCACGCCGGCTCTGATCAGCACAGAACGAAGAAGATGAATGCACAAAGTCACCGAAGATGAAAGGATCTTACGACACGGCCGACGGAACACTACACGGGACATGAGCAGAGAACTGGGATCCGCAGGGAAGATGGCATACCTCATACCCCACCAGATGTCCGTACACTGAACGAATGCGGTCGAATTCCATACTATAGCGCTGCTGGAATTCGCGACACTTGATTAATTATAGAGGATCGTGAGTTCATTGAGCATTGATTGACGTGAAGATTAAACGCACTTGAACGCTGCGACATAGTCAAATCCACGGCCCAGGAGGTTCGCTGCTGACTTGAAGCAGCCAGCGCCATCGCCTTGGGAGCGTGCGATCTACTAGTAGGAGCGCACGGATGTGAGCTATGTTTCCAGAAGAGGAGGAATATACGGGCCTCGCAGCCTTCCGACATCGCCGCAAAATTGAGTTGCGCGTGACCCTGATCGCGTCCCTACACCTGCCATCAGTCCATCTGTTCCAACTTGTGCACCGCAAAGGAAAATCGTACCATCTCTGCAAGCTGCCCCGTCTTTGGATCTAGGACTTCGGTGATGCTCTGGCATCCCGGCCATGCCGAACCTGAGGTGATGAGCTTCAAACCGAAGTCGTATGTAGCTTGATCGTCGTTGTAGACGCCGATGGCCATGAGCGCCTTCGCTTCGGCTTGGCCCCAGTTATGAGTCTCTGGATTCAGTCTGATGGTCGAGTTGAAAGTGTGACTGGAAGTCGGTGAGTTCCATTCGGTAATTGAAAAGCTAAAAACGCGCTGACGTGAGCCAGGTCCCGAAAGCGACGGCGTCGGAAGTAGGCCACCCCGCGCCGGTGTAGCGTATTAGCTCTGCCGCTGCGGCCCACATCTACGAGTCTGATCGTCAATAAAATAGAGACAGCACATAAGGATGGATGTACGAAGCCATTTAGGCCGGCCCTGAGCGGCGCATTGGTGCCGTTTAATACAGTCAAAGTGTGGGACCACGAGTTGAGGAACGTTATGGCGTTGTTGGCGTAGGTCTGGTTCCTGGTCGCAATCCACATGAGGGCCTGTTGCCAAACGATTCCGGTATCTTGTGCAAAAATTCCGTTCGCTCCCACCTGTAAGGATCATTCAGACATACTCGTGATGCGCATTACGATAAATACCGGGAACTCGTCTCCGGTCCCGTTGATCCTTCGAGACAGTCAAAATTATGAAAAGGATAGTCGTAAAAGGTCGGACGAACGTTAACACAGGCTGAGGGTTTGGGGTCACTTTCGCCGCCGCGAAGCGGCTTCCGGATAGCTGAGCAAAAGCAGCGGACCATGTTGCAGAGGTCGAGCTCGCCTTGGCGTGGACATTAGCGATGGCAGTCGCATTGAGCATGATACCCGGGTGGACGAAGGCCGCTTGGGAAGTGAGGAGGGAGGAGAGGACGGCAAAAAGGACGAGGCGTGACATTGTGAAGTGGTGCTACCAGGGAAGAGTGCGGTGGCGGCACTGCGTGTTGAGTACTTATACGTCTTCTTCTTCGCCGGCACTGGATTTGGGCCGTCACATGACTTTCACAATATCTGCCTTGTGATTTATCGAAAGACTGAATCAGCTACACACTTGGTACAGAAACAAATCCCGGGCGGACCGCCATGCGAATCTCGAAGCTAGAAGTGAATTACTTAGCCGAAAACCGAGGGCACGCAAGCACAAATAGCACCTGTACTATGCGTAATGCAACGATTCTGTTCAAAGCACTACACCGGGCCGTCATATTATCCTGGGGTTCTAGAGTCATCTGTATAAGAATTCAACGTCGTTTGACTTTGGGCAGACAACTTGATTGGCCCGCGGGCTCACACAAACCGGCCCCACAACTCCGAGTGATGTCATCCGCCAAGAATCCGCTGCGAGATTGCATTCTCCAACCTGATGTTGGATTTCTAATTATAATTGACGAGATGTTCACTTTGCATCGCTTCCTTTTGACCTACAGAGTTGCGTTTTTCATCGCTTCCCGATAAGCTCTAATGCGGGCGGAAAATTGACGAAGGCAGTCAAATATCGTGAATAGGTTGAATTTGATCATGTCTCCGAGAACTATTAACTGAGACAACGACAACTTTCATTTCTTCAACAACAAGTCAATTTTACAGTTACAAACGATAGTTGGAGAGCAGTGGACATATAGCTGCCAATGAGGTCGCGAGGAATCAACTGAAGGTTGGTGACGAGCGGTGTGATTAAATCTCGAGTCATCCGCCTCAATTGTCTTCCATCGCCAACTGGTGTAGCACGGGCAAACTGCTAGTCTCAATCAAACCCATGATTTTCGTAGGGTCGCCTGGTCCGAAGGAGAGTATCTTCTCCTGCTTGGACAACCGCAACATCGGGCATCACTCATTTTCGATGCTCACGATCTCTGGCCAGTAGGGCTCTAACCCGTGGCCGTTTCTGACCGGTCCACGGGCCGTGCATGGTTCAATCTGTCACGTGTCACCCTCCCTGTCGATTTGAAATTGAATGTACTAATCAGTAAAACTGCACATTTGACTTGGTAAGTGTCGGATTTGGAACTCGTCTTTGGACATTGGGAGCCCCGTCTTTTGTCTTTGGGTCGTGGGGGCGTCTTTGGTCTTTGACATAACATACATGCCATTGGGAAACACAAATTGCCATACAATTTTGAAAGTTCAGATTGCGGATGAGAATCAAACCGATTTATAGTGAGAATAGGTTCCATGACTTTCGGGCTCCACCACCACGGGGAATAGCAACCTCTCATTCGGTCAAAATTGATTCTGAGCTTGTGGACATCTGGTCGCAGAAAAATGTTCATACAGCCAAAGCAAGTCATCCTGTTGCCTGAATATATCACCTGTTCAGCAGAGGGGCTACTTGAGATACAGCGGAGAGTGGTAAGGAGAAAGCGGGGACCTGTCAGATCTGTCCAAGTCATTTAACTACATTGAAGTCCGACTGATCCGATCCGCGCATCCGCAGGACTAACTGATGGTAAGGGTGGTTGTTCAACTTGTTGGTCGTCACGTCTCTCTCTGTCCTTCCTCTCTTCCCGCTCCACGCACTGCGCTTCAAGGCAGTACCTATCCGGCTTTCAATTTTCAAGATCACGTTATGTAAATCAAGTCGCCCGCTGCTGACTGTTTAATGAAAGGCAAATGAGGGTGTTCCGTACACCACATCCGATTCGTGGATTGTACACCTGCGCTTGTACAAGAGTAAGAAGTTGAAATTGGGAGGCATGAAAAATGGTTAACAGAAATCACAATATTCAGGCCCGGTTCCTCGCTTTAAGCTCCTGTGCTGATCCTCACAGAGAGCAATGGTGAGTCCGAAGTTTGCCGAGGAATGAAAGGACGAAGGGGGGGCGGGCGCAGCGGGGCAGACCCGGCTGCGCTGCGGCTGTTAATATTCTCTTGCTGTGGCCATGTGCGCGTGGTACGATGACCACAAAGCTCGAGCCGATATCTACGACAGTAAGAGAAAGACGGTAAATGGGTGTCTGTAAAAGCTGTAAGTCGGTAGAAAGACCGTCGTTGTAGCAATTGTGAAGCAGGTAGCCCGCAAGAGGTAGGTGGAGAAAAAATAGTAGGTGTGTAGGTGTGGGTGGGTGGGACAAAAAAGAAGAGACTCGGGGGGAGCCCCCAAGGGCCGCCCCGACGTTGACTGGGAGTCGAGATGAGGGGAGACGACAAGAAAAAACTTCTCTGCACCGCATTGACCCACTACAGCACTACACACCACTCTTCCACGCTGTACTATCCATGTTCCGTACACCACATCTGACTGCTAGATCTACGTCTAAGCTTGGAAAAGAGTGAGAAGTTTGAATTGGCATCTATACGAAACATAACTTAGCCAGAGGGATGAGTCAGACGCGGGGAGTTGAACCCCGGTTCCTCTTCAAATGCGGAGTTCACTGGTATAGGAGACGAGGGCGTACACCACGTTTGATTAGGATCTATGTAGCCCACCGAATGGGGTCCACTCCAACATTGGGGCGGAATCGTCGATGCCCAGCGCCGTCCACACTTCGGATCGACCCGATTTTTTTGGGGGGGCCACCTGGGGGTCTCTACGTTCGCTAAGTGCCGGTCATATCACATGACTTTTTTGGAACAACGAAAAAACGATTTTCACCACAGAATTTCGATCTAGAGAGTCGGATCCACTGGGTCAACGGTCTAATGGACCGTGGACGTGGACCTCGGACTAGTGTTGTAACGGCTCGGGCTTCAAGCCCAAGCCCAGCCCAAGCCCGACCCAGGCCCGATCCGAAGTCGGGCTCGAGTAGGGCTTGGGCCGGGCTCAGGATTTTGGGAGACCAGCGACCTGGGCTTGAGCCCAGGTCTTTGGGAGTACCCTCATCTGTCATAATTCTGGGAGTCAAAGTATGGTTTTTTGCACTTGATTTGAACGTACAGCGATTGAGTTGACCTTTTTCAACAGAGTCAACAGAGTCAACACCATTTCTACTCAACTTCCTCCAACTCGGTAGATAAAATTGCTTTGATGTCCATCAAATCACGTCAAATGCCTTCAAATGGGTGTTAGAAGGGTTAAAAGACAGTGTATCATTTTTGGAAGGTGAGGATTGCTCAAACGACACATACACAGTGCCAAATTCCCCTCTGTAGACTGTCAGAAAAAAATGTGATCAAGCCCGGGCCTGAGCCCAAGCCCGACCCGACCCGGGCCCACCCCTGGGCCTGGGTCGGGTCGGGAAAATTTACAAGCCCAAGCCCGCTCAGACCCGACCCAAGCCCGGGCTTCCAAGCCTGACCCGACCCTGACAACACTACCTTGGATCTTCAACCGTAGACCTCTTAAGTAATTGATGTTGCGGTGGACCACATAATAGAGTGTATTTGCAGCCCCCAAAAGCACCTAGCCGAGGCTTTTGATCCAAAATATGATGGCTGATCCAGAAATTTAAGTGACTCCGAAAATGGGATCAGCGTCGGCAAGTACATGGCCGAGAGCTTCGTGCGGATGGTCCGCGGACCATCCGCTGACCAAATTTCAGCGCGACTCAAATGAGTTGTTTCGGTTCGTATATCAGCTTCAGCTGAAATCCAAGCCGAAGTGGGATGTTTCGGAGGAGTTGAAATGAGAACTGATACTTGAGGTTACAGCTCCGATTTCAGTAAGACCCATATCCAACTTATATGTTAAGTATCAAATGAGCATCAGATGTGCTTATCCCAGTAACAACACAAGTAGTTTAGACTTTTAGTTTCCCATGGTTTGTTTTGCAATCCGATTCTTCACGTTTCAGCATGTCAAAAATTCAATCTGATTCGACTGATGTCAATCCAGCTTAAACTGATACTTAAACTATGGGAATGAACTTGAATTTTGGATTGCCTTAAACATAACTCGCTACATTTGGTTTCGAATTACACCTCCGCTCTGCCAGGATTTGGCAATCGGCGGTGTGAGTCTCGTTTCCCTATGTCCTTTTGAGCACATGGCACCCCATTGGCATTCCAGGCACTCAATCTCATGTAATTATTGAATGCAGTAAGAATGGTTGGCCAAACCTTCCTTTTTGGGAACGCGAAAAAAAAAATTCTGGCCGTCTCATTAGTTTCAAGATCAGCTGTAATCCTCTACTCTGACTGCCCCTATGATTGATGGCTGCGCTGTTTGAGCAGGGCATTGGAAAGCATCGTGGAGAAACATCATATGCTGGCAATAGTTCAAGGATCTCCGGTTAAGTATTGTTCGCACCTCTACTCTGGAGGAATGTGATACCGAAGCTGTGTGGCGCATCAATACCATCACTCCGCCCTCCGCCATCAACCACGTGGGAAGCTGCCATATTGGGACTATTCCCGTCGAGGTTTGTGGCCAATTGAATCTTTGAACTTCATAGTCAAAGGCATTCCTGCATTGAAAGTCTTGAAAGACCTCTTCCATGGCCGCCTGTCAACTTTCGGAAGAACCCGGGTCTTTGGAACATCGTGCCGAAATCATGAGCGGAGTTCTGTAGCTACATGAACAATAACCAGAAGAATTTTATGCAGCTTACCCTGTATCAACGCTGCGACCGGCGCCAATGTTGGGACAGACTGCATGCCATAATCGTGATAGCAACAGTGGTTCAGCCCACTGTCACAAGCACGTAAAAACATTAGGCATGGGTGATGCCGTGCCAAGGAACTGAGGCAGAAAATGAAATGATGGTTGTGGCTAGCACAGGACATTGTCTACCGCTTACGATTCCATAACTTGCCGCAGTGCCTTGTGTCTGGCTTGTACTGTGTGTTTCCCTTCCTTTCTGCTCCTCTCTCTTTTTGTGGGATGCAAGTCTGATTGATTTGGGGTACAGTGACTCAGTGAAGATGTGGGAGAAGTGCTGAGCTTCCACCCACGACTTGCTTTCACGAAGAGATACGGACCACGGACACGCGGGCACCTACTGTATATTCTATTCCATTCCTCCCCGCCCGCACGCGACACGCATAACGCAAAATTCCTCCCTCCCCGTGTTCTTTCTTTCTGTCTTGGACTCGCTCGCGTTCTTACTCTCATTCCATTCCATTGGTGTTCCCATATATGATATCGTACTCCCCACTGTCTTTCTTGGCCTTTATTTTATTTTCTGCACGCTACAAACGCGCGCTAATACCTAGCGTCTGCGGACCGTCGTTTTATTTGGTCTTCCCTCAGTATTTCATGGGTACTCAGAGAGTGAACGCGGGTGCACTGTAACGCCTCCTCTCGCAGTATAAAACCCGAGATATGATCCTGGCCGAGGCCGGGTGGGGGAAGATCTCGAAGGTATCATCTTGGCAAGCTCGACCGGTTCCAGAGGGTGTAACGTGCACTTACACCACCTCCTCAACCATCGTAATCAAGTTTTTCGGCACTCTCGAAACGCAGTGTATCCTAGTTAGAATATTTTCATTTCCGTTTTCTATATCATATCTACGTGAAAACCATACTTCTTCTTCGACACTGAATGTCGCCACTGGCATCATCTGCCGCTCCATCTTGATTGATACCCGCCCATGTGGAATAATGGAGTCACTGCGAATCACAAAATCGAACAGTCAACTTCAGGCTAACGAGTGGATTAAAGGCTCATTTCGTGTCGCAATTCCCGTCGCATCAATGTACCCCGCAAATTACTTGAAATACAGTAAAAGGAATATATATAGAGGGGCTGTACTGAGTGGTACCCAAGTGCCCCTCGTGAATACATAGAGACATCGACAGAAAGTACCAAGCTATTGAGTCCCTAGATGAGTAATGATCAGAAGAATTTAGTGAAGTTCACCCACTGTCAACACTGTCGCCGGCGCCAATGTTGGGACAGATTGCATGTCAACATCTTTATAACAAGAGCAACCCACTGCCGTGACTATCGCAACCATGTAATCTAAGAAAAGATGGACACAAGATGGACGTGCGTGTAATCAGGGACCGGGCCCGGGGTTCCGTTGCATCATGATGTCAGAAGTGGAAACCGGGCGTCGGTTGTTGCCACTGGACCGTCGAGCGCATTCAGTCTCGTATCACACCCTTCAAGCTGAAGCGCAACAGTCAGGCGAGCCGCGACGTGAGGAACAGTAAACTGTAAAGATCTTTAGATAGTACGCCGGGATATGACTCACCTGTAAGTCGGATGGCTAATATTCCCGTGCAGGTCGGTATTACCGGTGTATGCTGTTAAAAATGTAGCACCGGCTCCATGGCTCTTTTCCGCCGTCTATAATATGATAGCAATGTCAGGATTGCATCCATTGAGGATCTCAGCTCACTGGCAGGTTGATTGTCAGATACATGTATGATGTAGGAATGCCGCCGATCGACTTCCAGTGGCCTACTATGTCGTAGGCTGAAATGATATTTTGTTACCATGGCGTATAGTTAGAGGCCCGCAAGACTCAAGAGCGCAGCTGTTGAACAGTTGGTTGAACGCAAGGTTGAAAGGGGTGAGCTAATCACGGATCGGCGAATCGGTCCGAGCCACGTGTCCTCCGAGGCTCTCCGCGCCACCTCGAGACACAGCTCGCCCCTTCCCGATGCAGCTGCTCAGCGAGCTATGTTAGGAGCTCGTACCCGGGGCCCACCGCGCCCGCTCTGGTCGGAACCGCCGCACGGCAGCGCCTCAGTTGGACCATGAAACGACTGGCCAGAAACAGCTGTGCCTGCTGTGAATTGCCTTCTTTTCTCAGCCCAATGAATCGGTGAAATGAACGGCCCGACCCGGAACTATTTCAGTTGGGCACGAAGATAACTCAGCAATTGCAGTGCGGCACTGTCAAATGTGCCAGCCAACCTAGTCATCGTGCCAGCAGTGTATGACCATCTTTCGTGCTAATGATTCAACTCCCTGTAACTGACAAGTTTTCAGCTCAATAGAGACTTAAGTCCAGAATAGGCGATATGGACCCGAATCCGAAGCGATTGTGGGCTTCTGTGGATGCGCGGAAAGTTTTATGAGTCGCATGACCCCGCCGCGCTGTGCTTGGCCTCGGAGCCGTACCCTGTGGACCGACAGCTCTTGGTACACAATCGATCCACACAACAACAGGGCACGTCCTGAACAACCGGGGAAGCGCCACTGTTTAGCGCTTACAGCACCCTCATGCATTGCCACGCAAATGGCGTCAATTAAGTTACAATTACTGCGCCGCCGGATTCTTCCTTTGTCTCCGTGATCCCCAGTATAAAGGCGCCGCAGGAGGACCACGAGCGTGCCTTCATCTCCCATCCCCGAATGCCCTCTAGTTTCTTCAAACTATTCAAGTCCGAATCCATGGTGCTGTTGGATCCTCTGACGTTGCCGTCGCTTCAAGACGACGTCCCGGAGACCATCGGACTGCTTTCCACCCCCGAATTGGATACTGTACTCGCCGAGTGCAGATCTCACGTGGCCCGGATTGCAAAACAGTGTAGAGCGAGGAACTTAAGATATCGGTGCGTCCCGCATTTTATCGTAGATTCTGGCATTCAAGCAACCGTCAGGGATGTCGATTTCGATCTTGAAAATGACCAGGATCGGTGCTTGAACGGATTGGTCATTACAGATGTCTTCAATCCGTCCGACGTACAGCGTGTCACAGAGCTGTTCGAAAACCCGCAGTTCTTCGTGGGCGGCCCGTATTCGAACGAGATTATACAAGGCCAGAAGTGCTCCAACTGTTGGTTTATCTCTGCCCTCGCTGCGACGTCGACCGTAAAGGGGCTGGTGGAGAAATACTGTGTTGCGGTCAGCATCAGGCCTCATGTTTTGTTCTCCTGTCTGAACTATTTCTAGCGCGACGAACAGGTCGGGGTGTACGGCTTCGTATTCTGGCGAGATATGCGATGGGTCAGCGTAATTGTAGATGAGCCAGTTAATTTCTCCATAACCCACGCGATAACAAATAACACCTTCTCTTCCAGCCTCCTTTACACCTCAGTTCCGAAATACGAAGAGCTATCTGTCGCCGAGAAAGCGCTCTTTCAAAATGACAAGGACAGGTATAATGCGTCGGCGCGGAAAGGGAGCAAGACGCTTTACTTTGCCAAGTCGGGCACGGTAGGAGAGACGTGGGTCCCACTGGTAGAAAAGGCGTATGCCAAGTTGCACGGCGATTATGGGTCCTTATGCAGCGGATATGTCTGTTCATTTCCGATTTAATACTGATGAAATTAAGCTGATTCATTCATCAGGCTAGCGAGGTGCGTTGCCTCACGACCATTCCTTTCCGATACCCCGACCGACTTTCTCCATCCAGGGCGTCGAGGACCTGACTGGGTAATACCCCGCATTCAAGTATCGGACGTCCACTGATCCCGCCTTATCTTCAGCGGTGTCTCAAGCTTCATTCAATGCAAAGTATATTTGCTCATTTCGCCGCGCTCCTATAGCTTAATGCTTCATATCTGCACCAGGACATCCTTGACCCGGACAAATTCTGGACCGACGAGCTGCTGCACGCGAATCGGGACCGGCTCTTTGCGTGTTCGTTCCAGGGGCTGAGCCCGACCCGGAACGGGAATTTCAACGCCACTATAAGCGGGCTCTGGGGGAACCACTCCTATTCGGTGCTGCGGACGCTCGAGTACATGGGGAAGCGGTTCCTTGTCATACGTAACCCGTGCGGGCAAGCAGAATGGAACGGGCCTTGGTCAGATGGCTCGAAGGATTGGACGTCTGAGTGGATGGACGCGCTGCCGATGTTGGGCCATGTGTTCGGGGATCCGGGCAAGTTCATCATGGAATGTAGGTGGACCGAACCCTTCCAACGTCGATAAATGGGGCTCATTTTGTGCGTAGATAAAGACTTCCTCTCGTGCTTTGAGCAAGTTGATCGAACCAGGTTTGAATGACTCCCTGAACTCGGGGTGACACTTATCAAACTGCATGTGTAGATTATTTGACGCCTCTTGGACTATGAGATACGATGTCCTGCGCGTGCCCTCGCGCCCGTTTCCGGGGTCTGGTATTGGATATGGCGACGTCTGCTGTGAGTCGATTTTCGAGGAACGTATCCTTTGTTGATCTCGCCCTTTCATTCTAGTTTCGTTCTCCCTCCCCAAGACCACATTCACAATCCTCGTCCTCTCGCAGCTGGATGTGCGATATTTCAAAGGGATCGCCCCGGCTTGTTATTGGAACTTCGACTTTGTCTTATACAAGCGAGGACAGAAGGAACCGATCGACACGTCCTCTCACTCCCGTTTCAGCTCGCGGGGTGTGAGTCTTGAATTCCAGGACCTAGAGGAGGGAGAATATATCGTTCATGTGAGTCCCTTGGTCCCCAGAGTGCACGACTCTGATTTCAGAAGTGTCGGCTGGACAAAGTTCCGTTTTCTGACAAGGTAGGGCCATCTCAACTCTTACTCACATCGGATTCAATTGTGTTTCCCAGACGAATACGGACGAATGGAGTCAAAGTAAACTCGCCCGTGTAATAAGCGAACGTGGGGTCAGTGAATCGGTCGCAACAAGTGAGTATTTTCTGTTAAGACTACTCAAACCTGACCGGGACGTCGCCAGATGTCGAGGCAGAGTACACTTGTCACCCTCTCGTCGCAGACCAGATATACCTGATCACCATTCTGTCTCCAGCTTCCACGCGAAAAACCTGCCCATCCCCTTGGGCATCCTCGCGGGCCAAGACCTGGCGGATCTCAACCGAAAAGCGCTGCTCCTCAAGGCAGAGAAGAAATCCCAGGCTAAACCCGACGCCGACAAGCCCGAGTCGATATCCAGCGACGGCACAAAGACAGCGGCGGCGCGGGACGACCCGCAGATGACCACCACCATAACCACAATAAAAACAGTTCGGAAGGCGTCGAAGATATCGACCAATACGAAGGAGATCGTGTGGTTTGGCGCGCAGCCCGTGGACTCGTCTGAGAATGACGATGATGACACCCCGGCAGATGACGCCGCGTCTCGTCATAGTTCGCGCCCGTCGAGTCCTACGCCATCCGGCGATGGACCATCCCCGGATAATGGCTCTCCTTTCCTGGGCATGAAAGTGTATACAAGGAAGGAGGTCGCTCTGTCTGTCAAGGGACAGTTGAGACACGACATGAAGGCGAGCTTTGAGGGATTGACGGTTGCGGACTGGAATTCGTTCGCTATTTAACATATGCATATTTATATATACTATAAAATCACTGGTTGATCACTGCCGACCGAGTTTAAATATTGTGGAGGTTTCCAGATTCCGCTTTCAACCCAATTTCAAGTTTTCAATTAAATGCTCAGCAGGCGTCACGACCGTGACTCGACTAGTAACGCGATCACGGGATGTGACTTTATTCCTTTACTTTTTTCGTCTTTACCCCATCGCAGTCCACTGGACGAGGAGAAGTAGACCGCAACTGTCAGCAAGAGTCACTCTCGTCTCCTTCTCGATTTGTCCCACCCTCTTGTGATCTCCCCTCCAAAGTATCGACGGCCGACCTGCAATCGACGTCTCAAAATGGGTGCTGCTGCATCGACTGCACAACCGGATTTCGATTCCATGGATCTCTACGCCATATTGGAGGTCGCTGAGAACGCTACCCCGGATGAAATCAAGGCGAGCCAGACGGTCGTCCCACCGCCAACAATATTCATGGTCACTTCACTTTCGCGTAGCGCGCGTATCGCAAGAAGGCCCTTGTACACCACCCGGACAAAAATCCGGACGATGTTGAAGGAGCCACGAAGAGGTTTAATCGGGTTCAGGAGGCGTACGAGGTCAGATTTGTTGCTCCCTGCTGATATCGATGTCTCAGTTGTTGACAGACTCTATCTGATGACAACGTCGTGCTATTTTTTCCGCGCAACGTTTGGACCTGACCCTTTCTCAGAAACGCTCCGACTACAACGTTACACGGGAGTTCAAATTTGAACCTGAGCCTTCTGTGAAACCCCGGGCGCCATTCGCGCCGCCTGGCTCATGGAATGGAGAGCCGGAGACAGCTGGTCCCAAGAAGTCATGGTCAGAATGGCTCTTTGGATCTGTTCGACCGGGTCAATACTCCAGATCGGGATTCAAACCCGAAATATATGCAGCCAGTAATCGGGACTGTGGTTCCGGCATCGATCTGATGAACATCTTTGAATTCCTCGAGTCTCTCGGACCCGGCTTGTATTTTTCGTTAGATGATCACAGCGAGAAGGTAAGCCGTTGAATAACGAGACCGTACGGGCATCCCTCAACTCGTCACAGAGCACCTTCAAGATTGTGGAAAATTTCTTCCGCTGTCTCGCACACGATGAGAGACTTTGGCATACTACAAGCGAGCACAGCCTGCGCGTGTATCCACGTTTTGGCTGTGGCCACTCAGTCTGGAGGGAGAGCGACTTGTACAGCCCCAGCTGCAGTGCTCAGTTCGTCGTGGTTGCCGAGTTCTACGCGTTTTGGACCACATTCAAAACCCTAAAAAGCTTCGAGTGGGTCGGACCGTACAGATGCGGACCTTTTCCTTCACCACGCGAAGAAAGGTAAGTGGATTGTTTTTCTGCGGATCAGATATACTCAAACGACTCAGACTTTGCAGGAAAGCGAATAGGCCTTATCAGGAGGAGGCCAGGGCCATGTATAACGAAATGATCCAGGTCTTTTCTCATCTCAAATCCCATGTCCTGTTTCTCACGTCGTATAGAACATAGCCACGGCAATGAAGACGCACGATCCGCGTTATCAGACGTACATCGCTATGCAGCAGCTCAGAAGACATGCCGCACACGCAGAGCCCCCTGCTGGTGGACCTCGACATGTGAATGTGAACAAAAAGAAGCAGAAGAACAAGAATAAGAACAAGAACAAGAACAAGACGACCTGGTAGATTTGCTACCCGGATTCACGACATCTGTATTATAACACCTTGATTCATGTACGACAACAATCTCCACATATATCTTGTAGATATATTGTTCTATCTTAAATAGTTTGAAGGCAATCCGTTGGAGATCGAGCCAAGATCGGAACCTCGCACGAGAAATAAAATCCATTGGAAGTAAAATGTGACCATGTACATGTATCAGAAGGGAAAAATAAATCACGCTGTCCGGACGACTCCACATACGTAGGCTAAAGAATCACACCCCTGGAACAGTGAAGTCGGACAGGTCGGGCCAATTCCCGATTCCCGCCGGATCGCCTCCAATTCGGACCCACGTCGAGTGAGATGGCGTCGGCCCATCCAAAATGAACAGCTGGTGCCACCCGGGAGGAGACACGAACGCGTTCGGCGGCGCAGTGATGGTACAGGTGTTCCGGACACAGCTGAACGCAGGGAACAGTGTGCGGCTTCCCATCGTGTTGCCGTGGGTGGACGACGTCGCTGACAACGGTCGCCGTGAGAATTCGTTTCTGTAGAAGATTAGGACACTCACCCGCAATGAGGGAGACCTTCATGGTCGAGGTCGTCCCTTGGTGTAGAGTTACAGTAATGCTGTGTTTACTCCCGTAGGCCCAGTCTGTATTCGTAACGTTGAATGACGGCTGCCTGAGGCCTTGCGCTAGGTAGGGAGGAATATAGACCTAGCACTGCGTGAGCAGCGTTGGGCAGATTATCGACCACATACCTCGATTCTGAACTCTTCCGGATTGACGGGACTTTCTGGGTCTGATCCTGAAACCAATACACGGCCATCGGGAAGCAGAATCGCCTGTTTAATCGATTAGTGGATTGTCCCAGGGGATAGAGATGTGCGAGCCTCGGAATGATATAAGCGCGCAACAATAGTAGTATTTAGGATTGAGATCCGCTGGTTGAACGGCATCGCTGGGTCGTACAGGAGAGCGCCAAGGTTAGGATCATTCGCCAAGCCGAACCCCGCGACACCTTGAACGGCTCCGTTGAGGATAAGGAACGTTCCGTCAGGGAGTCCGACCATGCATGGCATGACGCGCGCAGTCGGCTGCATAGAAAATCATTGGTGAGATATTACAGTGGCGAGCATTCCACTCACCATCCGCTCCAATGCCCAGGTCGCATTTTCGACTTCGGGTTGAATGGAGAGGCAGTTGTCAAGTGCGATTCCGGCACCGGGACTGCTCCCACCGCAAATGAGGATCTCCAATGGATCTGTGTACGGCGCATGCTGGGGGAATATAACTGCGGCGCCTTCGAGCGGATATGTACGCCCACCGAGGACTGGATTGTAGCATTACGACCATGAGATGAAGAAAATATTAGGACGGCGTACAATCGTTGACCGAGGCTGGAAGATTCGGCAACGTCTGTACTGTATCGAACGTGCCTGCATCAATGATACGAGCCTCGTTGTAGTAGACTGTAAAGGTAATTAACCTCGATTTAAATTTCGAGGCCATTCACATACCAATAAACAGGTTGCCGCTGGGGAGGACGAAGACAAATGGATAGAGATTATTTGGATCCGTGCGGTTGAGCCAGTCCAAGAAAATGACAGTATCCCCTCCCTCGGGGGTGGGCAAAATTTCCACGTTGGGTTCAGGGGACGCATTACTTCCTGTTTCCCCACCGATGACCATGACCGTGCCATTTGGCAGCATGGCAGCGGCTAGGAACGTCGCCCAGTTAATGGGGGATTTGCCGCCTCGAAGGAAGTTGGCACATACTTGGGTACCACCGTTGTCTCTGCAGGTGAAGTTCCGCGAAATTCTCCTCCCAGTCATTTGTTCCATTTACACCGGGAGATCCGTCTGGGGTATAAAGCCGAACGCCCTTGGTTGAATCTAGCGACCACCCTCCCACATTGAGTTGCCGGGCGCCCTTGTCGGGTAGGGTGATACTGCCGGAGCAGAAAACGTCAGACTTGACGTGCATTTCGCGCCATGCTTTGTCGAACTCGCCCACTAGACTCAAGTCTAGCTCGTATGCGCCTGGGGAGGTTAATTATACTCGTTCGCGGAGATAGAAGAATAGTGGACGGGTTTACCTGTACTGTTCCGAAACCTAAACATTTTCATGAATCATGGGAATATAGTCCTTGAGTCGAGCAAGAATTCGCACTCTGATGTCCCTCCCTTTTCTAGGAAGACCACTTTGTTTTTGACCGAGAGTGTCGCAATGAGAGGCACGACGACACTAAAGTAGGTTAGTTTACTGTGCCAGAAAGGGAAAGTCCCGCTCACCCTGGAACTAGGAAAGCCGACGGCTCGGATGATAAGCGGCCCAAACGATTATAACGAGCGTACCGAAAAACTGAACAGGCGATGGGTTTAAGAATTGAAAGCCAAAAAAAGGCATACCTCATAACGACCAGTGATCTTCGGTGTATGCCAGACATGAGCGGGTCCTGTCCAGACGTAGTACTGAATCCTAAAGCTGCCCCCGCATAGATGTATGGGGTCTCCGCTGCACGGAATGTTGCAGTCGCTCTCGGGCTGCAAGCCGAACCCGCTCTTAACCACATCCGACACATCCCCGCAGACTTCGCACATCAGATTTTGAGGTGGAATCACGACCGCCATAGTTTAACTCACAGCACTGCGTACCTAGGGAAGGCAGGTCAAACCCCATGAGTCAGAGAGTGGTCCAATGTACATACCGAATTCCATCCCACCGGCCGTATAGCCAAATGCTGCACATTGACTGAGGCATGAGGTAGGAGAGTTGTCGGCAATGAAGTCGATCTCCCACGGGAAGATACGCTGCTGGTTGGCTTCCCTGGTCCCCGAGAAGTTGGGTCACACCATAAAAGAGCATCAACGCGAGATACTCACGCTAAACAACCCTGGTATTCCCAAGATCCCGGAAGACTTGTGTTTTGAGCGGTGGGAACAGGCAATATCGTGATATTTTGTGTTGTAGAGTAGACGGACAGTCGGTTCCCCGCGCCACACTGTTGGATATTCCTGAGCGCCAAAGAAAGCCTGGATTCGAATACATACTGCCTGTCTGTTCAATTCACGCCATCGATTTCGGAATTATTGTTCAACAACTAATTCACGTACGTTGAATTTCCGCCGCAGGCCATGTTGCAGTCGGATTCCGGGGCTGATGCCGCGCCCTCTATCAATTCATCACCGCAGACTGAGTCCAAGGAGTTGATCAGCAATCTCAAAGCCAAGCTAGCTCCATACAGCACTGGGTCTGAGGCCACTATCAGTTATACCGATCGTAGAGAGAAACCTGGACTAACCGAAAATTCCCCTCCTGCGATGGTGAAATTTTGCGCATCACAGGTGGCAACACAGATCTCCATGGTCAAATTCACGTTGTCTATCTCCGTGGTGAGAACGCGGCCGGCAGCACCGTCGCTGATATTCTCTGAGTGAATCAGAATTCTATATGTTCACATTGACTTACACGAAGCATCCAACATACGCCCAGGGGCTGGGAAGATTAGTCGCGATTGCCGTTGCTCCGCCGGTTGGGCCACCACCACCGCCACCCCCGCCCACAGGTGGCGGAGGAAGATCAGTTCCAGTATAATTATATACCGTCAGCCTGTTCGGACCCCCACAGCTTGACCAGAATCAGTAGTCGAATAACCACGATGTTATCGACTCACAATTCCGAAATATTGCCGGCGCACGCCATGTTACAGTCGGAGATCGGCTCAGGAGTACCACCGTTCCCGATGACCATTCCACAATCTATTGGGGATATTAGAGCTTGGCCTTGACCCATCTGGGCGACTGACAGCATTCATCTGCGAACTCAGCACCTGCAGCCAGTTCGATGAGAAAGGCAAGGACGCCGATTAGTAACGAGACTACCTGAAAGTGGCATGCCGGCATTGAAGCATGCTGATGTGCACGTCTCGAGGGAAAATTCGCCCGCTATGTTGACCGCATTGGGAAGGGCGCGCCCCTGACCGTCGACGTTGTCACTACGATTGGTTATTGGACCTTCCTCGTCAGCATCCGAGACGCAAAAATACCTATAACATCCGAGAGATTCCCATTTCCCAATGAAAGAAGGAATCGTGGGAGGCGGAGGCGGTTGGGCGCCACTCCAGAATATATTGAGTCGATTCGGGCCCCCGCAAGACTCCTGAGAATCTCCCGTACAGGGCAAGTCGCAATCCGTGATGGGCATGCTGACACCGGAGTTTTCGATGAAATCATCACAATCTGGGTTTCTTGTCAGTGGCGGAAACCAGCGGTGGGTATGACGGTGCATACAGCATTCTTGCTGCGATACAGGTCAGCATCGCGACACTGCAGAGGAACGGGTGAACTAACCATGAATTCTACTCCAGCAAAAACCAATTGTTTAGAATCACAGAAGCCAATACAGTTCTGGGAGTACGGTTAATTGATAGGCCGACGGATGGGAGTCTCAGTACCTCGACCGTCATGTTGACCGGATCAGTGGTAGACGCCGCGGTCAGAGTACGTGCTGCCGTGCTGTCCCTAAAAACACCCTCAGGTTCCAACTCCCAAGTCAAAAAATCTTTGGCTCACGTGTAACACCCGAAGGATGTCCAGTTCCCAGGAAGGTTAGACGGAACGGATTGACGGCGCTGAGCCGCGTAAGTACGAGAAGCTAAAATGAACTGGGACCCCATGTCAATGGCTTCAATAGCCACACTCGCATGAGGGTACAAACCTGAGGGAGTGCCAGCGCAAAGCGCCAGTCTCGAGAACGTCCCATTGAGGCGGATTGACTGGCGGTGGGTACATCGCGGACTCCTGTACTTCCTTATTTTATACGCTACCAAATTACGGAGAATCTGTTCCTTGCCATGTCACAGATAATCAGACTAGCGCTTGTCCATAAATAATCCTACAGCATTTCAGAAGACAAGGAACGGGATACCAAAGCCGTGGGGCGCCCCCAACAAAAATAGATGTGGTGTGGCGTCGCGGATGAAAGGCGGCCAACGGGGAACGGGTATTTGAGGCCGAGCGTATGTAGGAAAACTCCAATTGGCACGGAAGATGGGTATCCCGGCGCCGCAGAAATAGAGCCTAGACTCGGAGGCACATGTAGAGACGGCTTAATGGACAGCCTTAGAAGTTGTTCATGATAATGGCCCTCCAGGGAGATGGAATAGCAGTGGAACCTTGACGTAGGCAGCTCCTGAGGCCTGTGGCCTGAGTGAGGAGATGAAGGAGCATAAGCTAGGTGAAACACGTGACTTACGCGGGTGACGGCAATCACCACTTTAGTACAACAACGAGACGCGTCACCCGGAATAGATGGCATGAGATGGCTATATGGGTATCTGTTTCTTGATGAGGGTTTGAATCATATTTTAACCCAAAAAAAACCTCTGTAAATCACGAATTAGTCATGATTATGTACCACAGGAACGATAGCATTCTTGTCTCGATCGATCATGATCAGGTCTAGAATACGCTGGGGAGCCTATTCCATGATGTTGGACTCGGAATGTATCAGTTTAAAATAGCATGTATGTGGCTCATCACCTGCTAATTCTGGCTGGTTCCTTGACGTTTCTGAAACTGATTAGATTCGTATTTACTCCCGCCTGTACTGCTAGTGGCTGTCGCTGGCTGTCGTCGCACACACATCTCCTCCTTGATCACGCGAGCCGACATCGCTCAATTCTGTTCAGTGATAGACTTGTTCATCATTCAAGCCTTTTCTCTACCCTCCGTTGATGTCGCCTGAGCACCAACCAAATGGCCGCCTCGCGCTAATAGAGGGGAACATTGATATACACCCGTCGCATAACATACGTCTATTCTACTTCAATGATATCCGGGATATCAAAGGTGAACGTGGTGCTCATATTGGGGATCCCGTCGAGCACATGTACTGCGTAGCCGCCTTTTTCATCCGAATTCGCAACAAGCAGCAGTGTCCCAACCCCATTCGTACCCGATATAGGACTGAGGTAAATCGTGTGAAGGGATGGTATGCGCGCCCCCGGAAGGCCGGCGATGGTGCACCGGAGGTTGTGGACGAAAGTCATCGTGACTGTCGCCACGCAATTTTCCAGCTTGAGTGAGCTGAGTTTCTGCATGCTCGGTTGGTACAGAAGCTGGACCATCTGGCGTTCGGAGATGCGTGACTCCACGAAGATGAGGCGGCGCAGGGTGCAGGTGGAACGGGCAAGGAATGACATGATGGTCTGCTGCCGCCATGCACCACGGCCCCCGACGATGGCGAGGGAGATGAGCGCCGGGAGATTCACGTGGGCGAGGAGCAGAGTGACGTCGTCGATTCCCGGCGTCTCGTCGCTTTGTAGCAGCAGGCATTTAAGGCGGTGAACAAGAACGCGTTGTGGCGGCAGCTGCTCGGACGAAGTGATGATGAAGGCGCAATCCCGGAGACGTGGCGCGTAGGAGAGTACGCGGAAGCTTTCGACAAGGGTGATTGAGCCCAGCCTCAGGCTCTCGAGCTGCGACCAGCGGGCATTTGGCAGTGGATCACCGAGGAAACCAAAGCGGATCAGCTTCGGTGCGTTCGCCACGACGCCAGAGATCCACTCCCATGCCAATGTTTTGGGGGAGAGGGAGATGTCCAGGAATGTAAGCTGGCTAGCCGGCGCACAATTTTTCAGAGTTGGGAATTTATGTGCCGGACGCCTCCGGTATTGGCCGCTCCACGGCTGCTGTAAATCTAGGCACAAGTTCCGGATGCGCCCCATACTTCGTCCAAGTAGGCGCAGTGCAGCATCCAGCGCCGGCGGAAAGTAGGATGTATAGCGGAGATAGATATCGATGGGCAGTGGGTATGAGCGGGAGATGCAAGTGGTATCGAAGGCGGGAGTCCAGCCCGGCCGAATAACGAGCTCCATCTTGGTCCACAGGGAAGGTGTCGAGATGGCGACGGATCTCCAATGCATTGAAACGCCACAAAGCAGCAACGCCTTTGGCCGGGAGTCGAAGGTCGTGCGGTACATTACGAAGTGTTCGAATATCACCGCTAGGACCTTTTCTGGCAGCCGGTTGAACGCAGCCAGGAGTACCTGAACACGTAGAAGCGCAGAGCTGATCAGGGCTCGCTCATCCCGGAGCTTGGTTGAACTGGGACTCGTAGGTGGCAAAGAAGCCATCTTGTGTTGCAGCTGCCTCGAAACAACTCGGACGGCGGCTAGCTCCTTCGGAGACCGAGCATTCCAATTGGATTTTAGGTTCGTTATGTTACGAAGCATGTGTCGATGGTTTCCTAGAATTTCATCAATGAGAACGCTTTGCCACTGAACGCCCAGCCACTAGGGTGGAGTGGAAGGCTGACTCACTTGTTCGTGGCCAGGGAGCTTGAAGAGGGAGTTGGAAGGGATGTCGAGAACTAAATTAGAGAAGGTTAGAGGGGAAATGCAAGTGAAAGAATGAGGTGGCACCACGCGTCGCGACGAATTCCATTGTCTGATCCCAATCATGTGACCGTTACAATCGAGCACAACGAAAACAAAGAAGAGGTTTGTTGTACTGACTGTTCCCCACAGATCGAGGAGTTGTGGGAGATTGAGTTTCGAGAATGGAACGTTTACAGATGAACTCGAACGACCATTCAGCGACCAGAAAGCAAAGTAGCTCCTGGCTTGAGCCTTCACGTTGAATATAAGCCAGACGAAGAACAATTCGACCCCGTACAGTCTCTGGAGGCCGAGCCACATTGACCTTCGAGGAACCTCAGAACCCAGGGACTCTCGGGAGTCTGGCGGATGAAAGCGGGTGGCCGGGAGAGAGCGGAACAGATGATCACGTAAGCCTGTCTCTTCTTCAGTCTTCACCGCTGGCTTCACCTTTGCTATTGAACTCGAATTTTGAGCAACGTTGCAACTCACCACTCGGGCTTTTATAATGGTGCAAAAATGGCCTTAACGATTTATTCTCCTGCGTCGTGATCGGGTTGCCAGTTCAACGACGCTGGATATCGGGGAATCGGGGACAACGGGTCTGGTATCAGCGGCGACAACGACTGAGCGCAGGACGCCGAACAGGCGGACCAAACGACTCGGCAAATATTTTTTTCCACCTGTCCTGCCTGCAGGAAATTTTAGATTGGGCGGTGGCACCCTTCTTCGACATCGCCGCTGATCGTGCGACGTGAACACCGCTGATCCTAAATAGAAATAAGGCCATGCAATCACCATATAAAAGACGGGCGACTCTGAGCGGTCTTTAGAGTATCACCCAAGTATCTCGACATCCAACATGAGGAATCTTCTAGCGCTTGGTCTTTCATTGTGTCCACTTCTTGGCGAATACTGCGACTCCCTGGAATGCATGAATCTGAATTCCATGCAGTGATTTCCGTTCCGGCCCCAGATTATTGTTACCGTTGTCGCCGCGCCCTTCTTCCAGGATTTTGGAATAATTGCCTCGGTTACACCGGTCGGAACTGCGCCTGCGGGCGATCATCCAACCCGCGTCCGACCTTTTTGTTGGGGCAACCGGTGAGTGTCCCCATTAATCACCGATAAATTCTGACAGCTTCCTCACCCATCCACCCGTGTAGCGACTTCCATCGAAGGGGCGGACGGCTACACCCTAAGGTATGAAAATCACGGCGTCATGTTCGGCACGGCGCCAGTGTGAGTCCACGCCACTTTCGTCACTTAGTAACTTCGCTTAATTTCGCGCAAGTTTGTGACTTTGATGGAATCAGAGAAAGTTCGTGATTTTGACGAGTTTCTGTGAAAGTTCGTGAGTTGCTTGTCAAGCGGCGCTCCTCGGCACATCATGGAGTGATGCGTGCCATCAACTTGCCGAGAGTGGCCGGTTAGGTTCGGGTTAGTGGTTAGTGGTTAGAGGTTAGGGGTTTGGGTTTGGGTTTGGGTTTGGGTTAGCGGTTAGAGGTTAGTTAGGGTTAATGGTTAGGGTTAGAGGTTAGCGGTTAGGGTTAGCAAGGTATCTATATAAAAACATCTGGAGAGACTTGCGTTGAAGAAAAATGATGGCCGCGTTGATGGTTTGATTTGGTGGGGCTTGCACATCTCACGAACTTTCCCGGAAACTCGTCAATGTGACGAACTTTCCCGGATTTCCATCAGAGTCACGAACTTACGCGCAATTAAGCGAAGTTACTAAGTGACGAAGGTCACTACGACTCCGCCAGTGTCCATTGGAGATTTGCGCACGTTCATTGACGGCACCATTGCGTCCTGTGGTTTGCACGAATTCGGGAGGGTCCAGACCACGAGCACGCAAGCCGTACAGGCCATCGCGACCTTTACGGTGTCGGGCAGCCGTCTGACGGTTAGCTCCACAGCATCGTCAGCGACTCGCAGCAGAAGTACCGCGACTGCAGGGTCCGGGACGTCGGCGCTGAATCCAACGCGTACCACAGGCCCGGGCTCCTCAGGCGAGCCGTCGCAGACGGCGGATCAGAACGCAGGTTGCGGTCGGTGGGGTTGCACGACTCGGAGGGGCTATGGACCGGTTATGGCTGCGGTGTCTGTGGCTCCGAGTCTACTGGTAGTCATGTAGGGATGATGGATGGGAAAATACTAGTAGAACTGGGCAGTAGACTGGAAGAGGAACGAGCGCGACGTAGTAGTGACCGTGATAAAATGAGATTCATTTGAAAGCAAGGAAAAAAGGTCGACCTAACCTTGATTCGAACAAGGAACTCCCGCAAACACTTTTGCCGCCTTTGCAAAGGGTGCGAGCGCGATGCATTTCGCCACCAGGTCTGATTTCTAGCAGCTTGGCCTCGTCTAACGGTGCTCTCTCCCGCAGTCATTTATTCAGAGCGAGAGCGCAACTGTCGGAGGCATATCGGAGGACGGTCCAGACCGCCGGAGGCTCGCAGCCATTGAACGCGGGCGCGGGAGTTTTCGGAAGGTTCGGGTCGAAACAGGAGAGGCTTCCAGCCGTTTTCATCCAGATTCTCAAGCTCAGAGATCGCCAAAAGGTAGGTCGAGGTACTTCGAGGCCAATTGGCTGCCAGCGGGCCGGATCAGAGCCCCGCTGATCCGAGGCTGCCGAATCGGCAGTGTCCTCGACGACATCCTCGCCTTGGCATCATACTTATCGTGCCTTGAATTCAGGTGCGCTGGGCACGGCGGGGCCCACAATTTGAATGGGGAGCTTGGTCACTGGCGACGTTTTCTACGGTTTACTTGCGGGTTCGGGCGGGTTACTAGCGGCATATACACGTTTCACCATGAGCGCTAACACTGCTGCCACACAACCGCATAGCAGTGTATATGTGTAACGTCAGGGCGCCGTTGGAAACCGCAAACTTAGGCGAACTTACCCGCTACCAGTGGAGGCTTTCAGGACATTCTCCCGGACACTTGACGCTTTCATTCCAAGAAAAAAAGCAAACTTCCGAGCAATTTATCTTGCAATTTATCCCAAATTCTATTCAATTTCTTGTCAATGCGGTACTGCTCACGCGCTCACGGGGCTGGCGAGGCTATGCAATCTTAGCGCATCTCCATGTACCATAGCAACGGTGGGCGGATCACCCCCACAAGGATCCCCAGAATCGCCGATCAATATCCTCAAACTCGGAAGGCCGTCCTGGAAATACTTAAAAGCCGGCCAAGAGGCCTCGGTTCCCCATTCCCTTTCTCTGCGTCGACCTGGTGTCTTTTTTTGTTCTTTCTTCTATCGCCTTTACACTTTTTTTTCAATAATCCCACTTTAATCACCATCTCTAATGGCACGCATCCTTTCCGTCTTCCTCGCTGTCTTCATCGCCTCTGCTGCTGTCGCGGGTGAGAACTTTATCTCCCATCTCCCGCCCACACCTCTATACTCACATCAAATCCGTTCTCAGCCCCAGTGGAGAACCGCGGGCTGGGCAGCCTCACCTGCAACGTCGACCGCTTCAAGATCGTCACCGGCCTTATCGCGACTGGCGCCGCCGTGAAGAAGATCGACACGACGTGAGTCCCCTCTGATTTACCCGATTTACCCGCTGACTTCGCCTTCCAGCAACCCCGACACGGCCACCGCCGTTGCCGCCGCCCAGGCGGGCCTCACCGCCGCCGGCGACTCGATCAAGGACATCGCGCTCGCCCTCGTTACGGGCAAGGCTCCCCCAGCGGACGCGCGCACGGGCGTCTCGCAGGGGCTCAACGACACGCGCTCAGCGCTCGAGGGCATCACCGAGTGCGTCCGCATTTATTGCCTAGCCCTCATATATCGTTAACCGTACTCTATTAGTACGACCGTGACCGACAGCGTGGCGAAGGCGCAGAGCCTGCTCCAGGCGGCGATTGAAGACGGCAACGACGTCATCGCAGACTGCAAGTAAAGGAGAAATGCGTGGAAGAAGATTAATATTGTGGGATGTATCGGCGTGTAGGGATAGTAATGCGGAAATGCAGACTTGGGTTTCACTTGAAAACGAAAAATCGAGAACGGGCGAGCGAAGAAGCCGCGAGGCGATCCTGAGCTAAGCTGAACCACATACCCTGAGAGTCCCCATTCCGAGAAACTGTGATTCAACATGGAATGCCGCAGACAGATACCCTTCACCATCAGGTCCTACTAGTATTCCTGTTGAGTTGAGCCTTTTCTTGTTCTCAAGTCAACCCTCGCAACACCATTTAAGATCGGGAGCAGATGGTTGAGATGCCGGGGTCGGAATTTTGCAGGGCTCAGAGGTTGGTTCTCTGCGGTGGACAATTGACACCAGACGCAGGATGATACAGACCGAAAAAAAACGCTGGAGAAATAATAGACGACGACCTACATGTAGTCTGGATTCGAACCAGGGACTTCCGTGGTTCCACATGTGGATCCGGTTATCAAGTGCAGATGTCATACCCTTTCACTACCAGGTCTTACTCTTACGAAATTGAACCTCGTCTCGTTCCTCAGCACTAGCAACCAAATTCAAGTACTGTGTGTCAATGAGAGTGGTCACAGAATTTGGAATGGCCATCGTCTGCGCATGGGAAATTCACACCAGTCGCAGGATGCTGTGGCGGAAAAAAAGGTTGCTAAAGCAATGAGTTACGACCTAGCCTGGATTCGAACCAGGAGCTTCCGCAGACACCGCAGTTGTCAACCTGATTCCTTTCACCACCAGATCTTATTCCTACCCAATTGAACCTTATCTCGTCCTTCAGTCAACTCTCGCAACCAAATGCATCAGCGGACGTGGCGCGCTGCGCTCAAGCCTGATCTCGCTGGTGGCCGCCAGGATCGTGGCGTTCGTGATATGGCTCACCGCCCGAATTCGTCAGTGTGCACTGCGATATCGACAAGAGCCGTGACCTGTACATGACGCATTGCATACGCTGTCGTCTCGCTCTGGCTCCTCAACAAAGGTATAGCAGGTCGAATGCGAGGCAGGCTATACATACGTGCGGATCCCATCTATAAATCGTTTAAAACATGCGCAGAAATGACCAGAATGCAGAGCACCGATTAGATAGCTCAACCCCAGACACCCCCGGGCGTTCAAATTCGGGAACGAACTCCGCAGCGTGCGCATGCGCAGCGCAAATTCCTCGCTGTTCCCCGGGCTGCTCCACGGGAGTGTGGACCGCAGAAGTACGATCTCGACGGTGCGCAGCGCGGGTGTCAAACGCCCGCTGATCGTGGCGTCAAGGCGGCGGAGAGAGGTGCCGTCCAGCGAGCCCGTGACGGCGATTCGGATGCGGAGCTCCTCGAGGTGGTTATCTGGGCCTAAGGATGCGAGGAGTGCCGCGGCGCCGCCGCCGCCCCCAAAGCCCCCGAACATCTCGATCTTCTTCAGCCCGGGAAAGGCTGCGAGGGAAAAGGAGCCCGTCGCGTCGACTGCGGATGGGGATGAATACAAGATGCAGAATGGGTTGTGGGGGATTTACATACGCGCATTGATCCGGAGGGTGTGCAAAAGGGGCGCACAGCGCATGACCTGTGTAACGCCGGGGGAGGTTGCGCGCGCGATGTCGATCGCGGTGAGGGCGGAGAAATCGAAGGGAGAGAGCGGGTGGACGAGCCACGCGGGGTCTTGGCGGAGGGTGCTAGACGCGTTGAGTTCGAGGCCCGCCAGCGTAATACGGTGTGCGCCTAGATCTGCGTGGGGGCCGGAGAGAGAGATTATCTCTACGTCGTGCAGAGAGAGATAGGTGAGCGCCGAAACGCGGAGATGGAACAACGCGCGGAGGCTGTCCAAGTCTTCGAAAGTGATGCACCAGATTTTCAGTCTGCGAAGTGAGGGAAGGCTGCTCAATCTCGCCGCGAGAGACACGGTCCTCCCTGATTGGGGTGTGTCCCTCGTTCCATAGAACAGCAGGCTGTCGAGATGTGTGAATTGGACGCTGGCTACGTGGGTAAGGCTCTCGAGGTCGAAGCTGACCACGAGATGCCGAATGAAGTGTACTAGGTGTGGGCTTTCCAGGAGAATCGAACCAAATCTGTGGGCAACTTTCGAAGCCGCACTCGTTGTCCCCAGCGCGAGGTCGACTCCGAGATTGATTTCACGAAACAGATGGCGCTGCGCAGACGAGGTGAAGGGCTGCGAGACAAGGGCGCAGGACTTGAGGTCAGCGGGGGATTCGTGAAGGAAATCGGCGATGTAATCGCAGATCTCCTGAACCTGGAGTGCAGGGGAAGGCACCATCGGATTCCTCGGCGTGGAGATGTGCATCCCCGTGACACGTGCGCAAACTATGACGGGCGTTATTGGACAAAACCCCGATGACCATCAATGTCCATTGATGGCCATTGATTTCGTCGATGAGCATCGATGGCCATGCATGTCCACCGTGTGCACGTTCGTTTCATCCAGTGGCCATCTATGGACACCTATGCTGGGGACTGCATAATTTTTCAACAGTGTCAGTATTTCGGCTGCCTCCGTAGGTGTTCAACATTAATGGCACACCGCCGCTGTCTTTATGTCGCGTCCACCCAATTCAGTACCTCTTGCATGAATTTACTCAAATTTGCACCCAAATTCTTGATCTTTCCGGAAGGTCTTCCTGGAGGGAGTCAGATGGATAGACCCTTGTTACATTTTTGAAACACGTAGCAGAGCTCCAGCCATTCTCAAATTTTTATGGTTCCTGCTTTGTCGAATCCTGGAGGTATTTCATTTGTGATGTCTGCCATATGATCAGGGCCAGGAGAGAGAGCAAGATAACAAATGATTTGAGAAGAGTAGACCACCAGTAGTGATCAATCCGCTATACAGAGGTAGGTTAGGCATGAAAATAAATTTGACAAATATCGGGGTAATTGCGAGGCATTGGGCATTGATGTTGGGTGTGAAACATCCATTGGGGACTGGTGTCACATTGATGTTGAGAATGGATGGGGCATCAATGTTGGGCAGTAGAGTCTGATAGAAGCAGTCAGCATCAATGGTACATTAGAATTGGCCAGTTCGAGCACTCTTGGAGGCTCATCCTTTAATTCAGGAACATTCGTGGCCACTGACTCGGCATCCATGAGCATTGATGACCATCCAGTGTCATCGATGTTCACTGATGTTCATCAATGCCCACAGGGGTTTTGTCCAGTAACAGCGGTTATAGCAAACACTGTAACTGGGGACTAGCAATCACCGCCACACAAATGTCTGTTTGTCCCTTGTTTGTTTTCAGTCGGTCCGATCCCCAGCCTTCTACAATGACTCTATTGCCCCAACTAAAATTGAGAGAGCATTTAAGACAAGTCCTTCGGGAATTTCCCAGCCAGAATTTTTAAAAGTCGCACAGAAAAAGTTTTACAACTTGCTTGAAATGGCTGAGAAATCGCTGTCGAACATGTAAAAAAATCGCCAGAAAACAAATAAAAGACAAAATAGAAAATCGGCTCGGGACATTCCCTGTATCAGGATAGCACGAAGCGATTCCCTACTCAAAGTGTGCCCGGAATGTGGACGGTTGAGGCAGTACATCGGACTGATCACCAACTGCCATCAAAACCCTTTCGGTTGCCAGTCACTGTGACATCATCATGTGCGCAAGCACTGAGCACCGCCTCCGGTGGTTGCCGGAGGCGGGAAGCTGCAGGGATTTCATGGAAATCCTGGCCTTGCGTGTGAATAAAGTCTCAGATATCAGTCTGGATATCTTGCTTGACGCATAACGACGATAAACGTTCTGTTATGCCCGCTGGCTGAGATTCATTCCACCTTTTGGTGAGTTCGACCGAGATGATTGGATGGTCCCCAGCCACGACAGAGGTCAGATGGGAGGCCGGCGACGGAACACACCGCCTGACACAATGCTCCGAGGATTCACGTTGGAAAAGTGGGTGGTTTGGAACGCGGGTCGGATAGAATATAAGACCTCAGTGAATTGGGAGAGCGTCCCTGATTGTCAATTTCGAAAACGTTAGGGTTCGCAGATGTCCACGGTACTCTTCACCACCAGGTCTTACTCCTACAAAATTGAACCTCATCTTTTCCTTTCCCAACCAAAATCAAAACCATAAATTAGTGTGAGATTCCGGGGTCGGAACTGTCTGAAAGGCTCAGAGGTTGATTCTCTGCGCAGGACAGTTGACACCAGACGCAGGATGCTACAGACCGAAAAAACGGTCGCAGATCTGTCATGACCTAGCCTGGACTCGAACCAGGGCCTTCCGGATTCCGCAGATATATCGGCATATTCATACTGAGTGCGGATGTGAGACCTCTCACCACCAGGTCTGATTTCTACTGAAATGACCTTGGTTTTACCCTTTGTCTTGAACTTCGTGTTTTGTCGTCCAGTGATTTGTATCGAGATGAACGATAGCCAGGGCGGGAAAGACACCGCGCGGTCCGCTTTAGTTTGCAGGCCGACACGAGGACGGCGATCCAGGCCAGCGGATGTGATACCTTTCATCACCAGGTCTCAGCCCCACTGAGCTCAAGTGTGTCTCGCTGCAGTAAACACTCACAAGCAAATTTACACTCGACATGGTGTGAGATGCCGGGAAAGAAAGAAAAACACAACGAACCCCTAGCCTGGATTCGAACCAGCGTCTTCCGCAGATCCATTTGTGGCTTCGACACTATCAACGGCAGAGACCCTTCACCAACAGGCCTTACTCCCACCAGTTGAACCTGTTCCCAGCCAAATTCAAAACAGTAAATTGGTGTGAGATGCCTGGATCGGAATTATCTGAGGGGCTCACTCGAGATTCGCACCAGACGCAGGATGTTACACCCCGAAAAGAAAAATCAGTCGAGCAAGACGACGATCTCGCCTGGATTCGAACCAGGTACTTCCATACAAGTTATTGTGAAATTCATGCATGTAATGCGGATGTACCCTTCACCACCAAGTCTCACAATACTTACTGAGTTGAACCTCATATTTTGCTGTGATCTGCCACTTGTGCTGCAGATCAGAGGCACCTGCACAATGACGACAAGACAGAGATCGAGTAAACTTGAAGCACTAGAAGATCCTACATGGGGTTTTAAAAAATTGCATCTGGAAATGTCATGACCTAGCCTGGATTCGAACCAGGGCCTCCAGTAGATGTATGCAACATCCGATGATTACCGAGTGTGGATGTGATACCTTTCACCACCAGGTCTTATCCCCAGTGAGAACACGTCTGGGCAGGTATGTTCAAATGTGCGCAAATGAGTGCTGCTAAAACAACCCATATCAGAACATCAATCAGCACATATAAGTGTAGAATCTGGACAAAATCTCAGTCTAGATCTGCTCAGGTATGCCCTCATATGCTCTGATACGTTCCGCTTGTCCTTTTACTAGATTCTGACATAAATTGCATTTCAAATTGCTACAGCATACAAAATATGGTACAATGAAACTCGGATACGACCTCGCGCCGTCTTCGCCATCCTCGCTCGCCGCGTCTCCTTCATCCTTGCTCGCCGCGTCTCCATCGTCTTCATCGATGGCTGTCGAGACACTCTTCGTGGTACGCGATGACGCGCGGAGTTGGAACGTGGAGTGCAACCGGGCGGGGGGAGCGGGCGCGCTGGCGGTACACACTGCATAGACTTGTTAGCTCGAGCAGACGAAAAGGGGATGGTCACGCACCTGCACGTAGATAGCCATGGTCCTGATGAGCGCATGACTTGGGGGCGTGTCGAGCGCGCGGGGGCGTAGACGTCGGGAGGTGTGTGCGTGCGCATGCTGTCACCTGATCAGCTGGAGGCTAAGATGAAAAAGAGCATGCGCACCACCTGCACGCGGTGGTCGTCTCAAGCGCGCGCATCGTGCATTGCAATCAATTTCCCCAGCGGCGTGCGCAAGGGGATAGGAAAGAGGGAAAGGCGAGCGCACCGTGAAAGCCCGGGCGTGCCTTTACCTTCCGCGCCGCCGCGCTCTCCACAGTTGCTTGTGCTGCGCTTGACCGTGCTCACGATGCATGGGCGTGTGCGCGCATCGACGTCCAAGGCAGGGAGATCCAGCGGACTACCCTGTGGCGTGTCGAGCAGGAGTAGGTGTAAAAGTTGGGGGGGTGCGCGCCCTGGGTAGTGTATCAGCATGATGTTGAGATGGAAATATCCGCCTGCGCGGACTGCATCTCGAGCGCGCGCGTCGTTTTCTGGGGTGGATGTCCATGGCCACTGTTTTGGGCAGTGCGGGTGAATTGACTGAGCGCAGTAGGTCAGCAAGGGAGTGGGGAAAGGAGAAGCTGGCGCACCGCGTCAGCCCGCGCGCCTCTCTACCCCTCCGTGTTGTCGTGCTTTCCGTCGTTGCGCGTCTTAAGCGCGCGCAGGATGCGCGAGTGCACGTATCCTGACTGTCGCATGCGTGCGCCGTAAGTTCACGATGACACGACAAAGAATAGGCACACACCTTGGACGTCCGCTACGTCGCGAACCTGAAAGTGTCCGTGCACGGACTAGAACCGACTGCTCGCGGAGAGACTCAGTCAGCAGTCGGGGAAGGGGAGGAGGGAAACGGAGGAGGACGAGGGGCGATGGAAGGCGATGGCGGGAAGGGAGATGGTGGTACGAGAACAAGAGGCATTTCGGACTCCGACGCGCGTTCCCGCGCGGTATGACCGCATTGATCCGCTTCAAGTCAAAGTCCGGAATTGCGCCAAGTCGATTTGCTCAATTCTGCGCTCTGAAATTGGATTGGAGGGTTCCGAACCAAAAATTCAAAGTATTGTAACATATTGGTAACATATCTTGACATTTCAATGTGAGCAGCACAGATCACATCACATGAACCATATTTGAGCACATTTGAGCATACCTGCCCAGAGGGCGTTCTCACTGGGTCTTATCCCTACTGAATAGAACCTTGTCTCACTGCAATCAATGTTTGCTCGCAACCAAATTCAATGAGCCAGGTTCAGAATTTCCAAGGCCATCTGCTGTGCATGGAGATTGGCACTAGACCCGCAGCTGCAGGGAAAAATGAGAGACTACGACCTGGCCTGGATTCGAACTAGGGACTTCCGCAGAAATGCTCATCCGATTCATTATTTATTCACTGAGTGCGGATGTGATACCCTTCTCCACCAGGTCTCATTCCAACCCAATTGAACACTGTTTATTTTTGAGGCTGCGGTCAGACTGAGACTCTAGTGTAAAATCGTAAAATCTCAGTGTGATATCTGTTTGTTGGAATCCTGGCTCGATCAAGATTGGGTCCAGAAACACTGTGTGTATTGTGTATTGCAGAGCGACGTTAAAAAATTGCTTCGATCGGCTATGACCTACTTAGCCTGGAATCGAACCAGGACCCTCCACAAACAAATGAACATAGTATATGTTCTGAGTGCGGATGTAATACCCCTCACCACCAGGTCATATTCCAACCAAATTGAACCCTGTTAGTGTCTATTCTTGAGGCTGCGGCTAGACTAAGACTCTAATGTAAAATCGTAAAATCACACAGTGTGATATCGGCTTGTTGGAATCCTGGCTCGATCAAGATTGGGTCCAGAAACACTGTATGTATTGTGCATTGCAGAGCGACATTTAAAAATTGCTTCGATTGGCCATGACCTAGCCTGGAGTCGAACCAGGAGCTTCTGCAGACAGATGAATATGGCCTATTTACTGAGTGCAGGTGTGATACCCTCCACCACCAGGTCTTATTCCCACTCCGATGTCCTGTTATTCATACATTCAAGTTGGATATGTAACGAGTGAGCACGGGAGACACCCGTTCATCTGAACAGCTAGCACTGAAAAAAAATTGCTGGAGCAGGGCAACGACCTAGCTTGGAGTCGAACCAGGGACTTCCACATAAGCGTATTGTGATTCATATATATAATGCGGATGTAATACCCTTCACCACCAGATCTTACTCCTACCAAATTGAACCTCGTCTTTCCTTTCCCAACCAAATTCAAAACAATGGATTGGTGTAAGATGCCTGGATCGGAATTCTCTGAATGGCTCACTGGAGATTCACACCGGACGCAGGATGGATGCTACACCCCGAAAAAAGAATCAGTGGAGCAAAACAACGACCTAGCTTGGATTTGAACGAGGGACTTCCACACAAGGTATCTTGAAATAAATTCATGCATATAATGTGAATGTGATATCCTTCACCACAGGTCTTACCACTAAACGTACCAATAATACACTGGAAAGATAAAGCCCCTCGCTCTGGCTCATAGCGGTGCGCAAAGAGGGGCCATGCCTATTGAGGGGAACCTCATACTCTGCTATGACCTGCCACTTGTGCTGTAGATCAGAGACACTTGCACGATGACGACAAGACAGAGATCGAGTAAACTTGAAGCGCTAGAAGGTCTTACATGGAGTTTTAAAAAATTCGGGTCTGGGAGTGACATGACCTAGCCTGGATTCGAACCAGGGCCTTCAGCAGATGTATACAACATCCGATGATTACCGAGTGTGGATGGGATACCTTTCACCACCAGGTCTTATCCCTACTGAATTGAACCTTGTCTTACTGCAATCAATGTTTGCTCGCAACCAAATTCAATGGGCCAGGTTCAGAATTTCCAAGGCCATCTGCTGCGCATGGAGATTAACACCAGACCCGAAGCTGCAGGGAAAAATGAGACTACGACCTAGCCTGGATTCGAACCAGGGACTTCCGCAGAAATGCTCATCCGATTCATTATTTATTCACTGAGTGCGGATGTGATGCCCTTCACCACCAGGTCTCATTCAACCAAATTGAAGTCTGTTAGTGAGGCTGCGGCAGACTAGTGTAAAATCATAAAATTGTACAGTGTGATATCTGTTTGTTGGGATCCTGCCTCGATCAAAATTAGGTGCAGGAAGACCGTGTGTCTGTATTGCAGAGCGACGTTAAAAATTGTTCAGATCACGGAACACGACCTAGCCTGGAGTCGAACCAGGACCTTCCGCAGAAATGCCCATGAGCTGCATCCATTAATGAGTGCGGATGTGATACCCTTCACTACCAGGTCTTATTCCACCCAAATTGAACCCTGTTTATCCTTGAGGGTACAGCCAGACTGAGACTCTAGTGTAAAATCGTAAAATTGCACAGTGTGATATTTGCTTGTTGGAATCCTGGCTCGATCAAAATTGGGTCCAGGAACACTGTATGTATTGTGTATTGCAGAGCGACGTTAAAAAATTGTCCCCATCATGGATCACGACCTAGCCTGGAGTCGAACCAGGGACTTCCGCAGAAATGCCTCTTAAAGTAACCCATTACTGAGTGGGGATGTGATACCCTTCACCACCAGGTCTTATTCCACCAAATTGAACCCTGTTTATCCTTGAGGCCTTGAGGCTGCAGCAGACTCTAGTGTAAAATCGTAACATCTTACAGTGCGATATCTACTGTTGGAATTCTGGCTCGATCAAAATTGGGTTCAGAAACCTGTATATATTGTGTATTGCAGAGCGACGTTAAAAAATTGTTCCGATCACCGACCACGACTTAGCCTGGATTCGAACCAGGGACTTCCGCAGAAATGCAGTTATCCGACTCATCATCACCTGAGTGCGGATGTGATACCCTTCACCACCAGGTCTTATTCCACTCAAATTGAACCCTGTTTATCTCTGAGGCCTTCAGGCTGCGGCGACTCTAGTGTAAAATCGTAAAATCATATCTGCTTGTTGGAATCCTGGCTCGATCAAAATTGGGTCCAGGAACACTGTATGGATTGTGTATTGCAGAGCGACATTAAAAAATTGCTTTGATCACGGACTACGACCTAGCCTGGAGTCGAACCAGGGCCTTCCGCAGAAATGCTGATTTCGTACAGAGTGCGGATGTGAGACCCTTCACCACCAGGTCTTATTCCTCCTAAATCAAACCTTGTCTTAATCTCGTCCTCGAGTCCGCCACTGACCACGATGTGAAATCGCACTCAGTACATTAGGCGCTCTGATTCTGTCGGAGTAAAATCGGAGCGAGAAATTTAAACTCAAACACTGTAATGCGAAGCGGAGAAAAAAATGCTCTTCTCTAGACCATGACCTAGCCTGGAGTCGAGCCAGGACCTTCTGTAGACCAGTGAAAATAGTGCAAATACTGAGTGCACATGCGATACCCTCCGCCACCAGGTCTTATTCCTACTCCGATGTCCTGTGATTCATACATTCACGTCGGATCCGCGAGGAGTGAGCATGGGAGACACCCGTCATCTGAACAGCTAGTTTGGTGAATCAAGGAGAGAGAAAGAGACAGAGAGGAGCAACGTTCCTCAGATCAGCAGTGGAGCAAAGAAAAAAGAGAGCTCCGCTTCGACTATCCATGGCCTAGCCTGGATTCGAACCATGACCTTCCGGTACCTACATGGCGGTGGGTTTATGACGTGTGGATATGATACCCTTCACCACCCACTGGATTTCGCTTGGTTTTTAATTGGTGGTGCCCGCAGTGATTTATTTGAGCTCAGCGAGCACCGAAAAAACCCCCCGAACAATGGTTCATCTGCGCGACGCGTCAGTTTGCAGACCCAGGACGGGCGGGTGACTATTGACACTGACTCGGAGGTAAAGGGCTGAAGCGCGCGGAGGTGTAAAAAGGAATTGGATTGAAAAGAATGGACTTCTTGGCTACGACCTAACCCGGGTTCGAACCGGGGACTTCTTCATCTATCAGAGAGGTTCTGCAAGTTTAGGAGACGCGATGCCGCTTCGCCATTAGGTCTTGCCTTACATTTCTTGCAGGGCTGTAGATGTGGAATTGAGAACGAGACGAGAGGTTTGCTTTAAAATTAAATGAGAATGGAGGGCTTGACTGTGGAAATGAATAGATGAGCGACCAGTAGAGATCGGACGGAGATAGCAAGTTTATGCGACAAGCTGATTCAGGGCTATTCGGGGTAAGTGCTGGGAGGTGTAAAAGGAATAGAATTGAAAAGGAAAACCCTTCTATCCGAGTCATGACCCAGCCTGGGTTCGAACCAGGGACTTCTCCACAGCGAATGTGACGATGATACTGACAATTAGGAGACGCGATACTGCTTCACCATTAGATCTTGCCTTACATCTCTTGCAGGGCTTTACATTGGCATTGAGAACGAGACGAGAGGCCTTAAAATCAAATGAGAATGGAGGTGGCGACTTGGTGGCGACGGGGCTTGATGAATGGATCATTGGATGAGAGGAGATCGCGCCACTGACTTGAAGGACAGATCGGACGGAGATATGTAGTAAGTTTACGGGAGCGCTGATCATTAAGGCACGCCGAGATAAGCAGGGAGCGAGAGTGGATAAATTCATGAGGATATGTATGGGTAGATTAATATTGTTAGCGAGTGACTTTGAACGAAGAGAGCATTGCAGAAAGGCAAGTGCGGGCTGACTAAGCACGCCCACTTTCCTTCTGCGACGGCCGCGTCGACGAGCGCACGGACAAGCAGACTGAAGGCCAGACTCTGGGAAGCTGAAGCAGGAGGGGAAGAATAGACAAGATAGGGCAGGACGTAGAGCCGAAAGCAGTGCGCCGCCATAGCAGCGGTCTCGACACGCCGTCACGCTCTTGCACTGCACACGGACTCGTACTCGCTCGCGGACTCGGACTCCTCGGATGCCGGGCGCACCCGCGTGGACGGACCCGCCGTGGTCCGGGTGGATCGAGACCACGGGCGACGCGCTCCTCATCCTCGAGGCCGCGCGCCGCGGCCTCATCCCGCGCGTCACGCGCCGCCTCGTGGACACCGAGCGCCGCATGATCGCCTCCGGCAGCGTCTTCGTCTTTGACGAGGACGAGAGCGGGATAAGGCGGTGGACGGATGGGTTCTTTTGGTCGCCGAGCAGGATATTGGGGAACTTTTTGCTGTATCGGGAGACGGAGAAGAGGGGGGCGGGGCATGGGAAGCGGCGCGGGGGCGGGTGTGGAGGAGGATGGGGAGGAGGGGGAGGGGGAGGGAAGGGAAGGAGGTGGGGGGAAGGGCGAGAGCTTGAGCCGCCCGCGGACGGAGGGTGTGGGCGTGGATCGGCAGAGGGAGCGCACGCTCGTCGGGAGCCTCACGAACAGCTTACAAGTTCAAGGCCGATGGACTCATGAGAAGGTTTTTACTTCTCTTTCCTCCAGTCTCTCATACACCAACTCACCCACACCTAGACCTTCTCCCTAACCCTCGACGGCGTCCCGCAACACCTCATCTCATACTACAAGATCGCCGACGTCGAGTCCGGCCGCCTCCGCGCGCCGTCCTCCCTCCCCGAGCTCGCGAGCCTCGACATCGCGCCCCGCGCTCCTCGCGCGCGACAACTTCCGCTGCCGCCCAAGACGGAGGTCGGGATCGATGGCGTGCCGCGGTATCGGGGGAGGCGGACGGAGTGGTCGCCGCGGGGCTGGATTTGGGGCTGGGGGTGGGCGTGGGAGGCGGGAGCGGGGTGCGCGGGGGTGGGTGGGGGAGGGCGCGTGGGTTGGGGGTAAGGAGGAGGAGGGCGCGCGGGCGGGGGCGTCGGGGTCGCCGCGCGGAAGGCACCAAGGAAGGAGCGGACTGGCAGCGGGACCGCGAACGCGGAGGAGCCGCTCGAGGGCGCGCCGGTCACTGGGTGCCCGCGAGGTGTGTCGGGTAGGTCATTTCTTCCTCCTCCCTCATTCATTGTGTGTCAGACCGCCCTTGCCACCCCATCTTCATCATCCGTACACCATCCCTTTGAACTCCCCACCACCTACTCTCCATGTACCACACACTCCGGACCCATGCCCCTTCTCTTTGCTCCCTTTCTCTCCTTGCCGCCTCGTTTCTGCTCCACCCGCGTCCCCCCGCGCCCCCCCGCGTCCCCCCGCGTCGCCCGCGGTACCGTCCTTACCAGCGCGCGCCATCTCACCCATCCCATATACTTCTTACCTCGCATTGCATCGTTCTTTACCCGTTCATCCCCCGCCCCACGCTCTGCTCGACCCTCTCTCACATCCGCCCTCCTCCCGACCTCCGCATCTCCCACAATCGTCCGCCCCCGTCCCCCCCCATACCTTCATCCTCCCCCCCGTCCTGCGCTCCCTATGAAGACATCTACCCTTCCCCTTTTTTCGTCTGCGGCCTAGTTTTCGTTTTCTTTTGGTCTAGTCTACCTCCGAATCCACTTACCCATCTCCTTTCATTCCTTCGTTTCCTTTCTATTCGTTGCCTTTTGGTCCTGTCGATCCCCTCCCTCGCCCCGTTTATCGCCCTTCCCCTTCCTTCACGCCATCGCCTTCCCTTTTCCCGACGCGCGCCTCCATCACCGCCTCCACATCCTCTTCTTACACTCTCCGTTCTTCCTCTCCTTCCCCGTTACTTCCTCCTTGTGCCGCCCTTGTCCCTTCCTCCCTCAAAAAATGACCCCGCTCCCACCCATTTCTCCTCTGCGATCCCTACTTTTTTTTGTCTGCGCTCGAATTCACGCATCTTCTATTCATATATTCCTTTTTTCCATTCGTTTCCATTCCTCCCCCGCCCCCGCTTCTCGTTGATGCTATCGCCTTTCCCGCCGCGCGCCGAGGGGCCGTCTTCTCTTCGTGTCTGCATCCCGCGATCTTCTCCTGCTTTCTTTCATCCTCCATCCTTTTCGTCCCGCGCTCTCGTCCCTATATCCCTAACCTTCTCCACATTCCCTTGTGTTATGCTCCTACCCTCCGCCCCATCCCACCACGATCTCCCACCGCCCGATCCCATTCCCACCCCATCCTGCCACCGCTTTTTACTACTTATCCTGTCCTTTATCCATCCGTTCATGCCCTGACCACGTGCTGCACGTCCTCGTCCTCGCCCCCTTCCCACTTCGGCACCCGGCCCTCCGCCCTCCGTCCTCCTTTGTTACCGCTCCTCCATCGCATTTTCGTTCTACCTCCGCGCCCCTCCCCGCAATGATCCCCCTCCTATACTTCCATCACACCCTCTCCTTATACCACTCTCCGCCCTCCGCGCTCTGCCTCCCTCCCCAAAGGATGGCGCGCCCATTTCTTTCGTCTACGCGCCCATTTCTTCATTTTCGTCGACACTCCAATTTGGCACTCGTTTCTTTCATGCGTTCCCTTGCCATTCATCTCCGTCCATTCGTTCCTTGCCCCGTTTTCTTCTCTTCACTTCGTGCCATCTCTACTTCCATTCGTTCTCCATGCCGTGCTTCTCCGGTCCCTATATCCTTATCCCTATCCACTCCCACAGTACTCGCGCTGTCCTCCTCCTGCGGTTGGACGTCCCTGCGCCCCCTCCTCTCCCTCCCTCCATCCTAGAGACAGCTATCCGTCTGTTCTTGCTACATCCTTCCATTCGTCCGACATCTTCTATCCGTTCTTTTTCTCCCTCTTCCACGCGTACGAGTGCACGTGTTTGTCCCTCCGTCCTCCCCATCCTCCTTCTGCACCCGATCTGTCCTCCGCGTCCTCCGCGTCCTCCCCTCCGCGGCTCCCCTTACCCCCTATGATATCCCAGGCTCTCCACCCCACTTTCTTTGGTCTACGCTCCATTTTTGGTTACGCTCGAATCCACGTACCCCTTTCCTTTGCTCCGTTCCCTTTGCACTTGATTTCTTTTCATTCGACGTCCGTCGCTCATCCTTGATATCACCTTGCCTGATACGCGTGGTCCTCTCTTCGTGCTGCCCCGCTCTCCGCCTTTATACTCCCTCCTCCCGTACCTACCCTCCTTCGTTCATACCCCAGACCCCCTTCTCCTTCGCCACATCGGTTTCTGCTTCTACGCATTTCACTCCCGTTCTCCATTCTCCGCTCTTCTTCCTCCGTCTAGCCCTCCCTACTCAGTTCCTCCCCGTCCCCTGTTCCTGCCTCTGCCTGCGTCGTCGCCCCATCCCGTTGCTCCCCTCCCTCCCTTGTTCTCCCCGCGCCTCCATCCCGCATACCCCCCTTTGTCCCGCGAACGCACCTCCCATGTCCTCGCGCCCCGCCCTCTCTCCCGCATACCCTGCGGCCTCGTCCCCTCCCCCTCTCATACCCTGTGTCCTCGGCCCCTCCCTTCCGCGAGCGCACCTCCCCTTCTCGTGGCACGATCCCTTTGCTCCCTGCCCTCCATCCCTCTCGTGCCCGCGCCTCCTTTCGTACCCCTCCCTTTCCCTCCTTCGGTCGTCGTAGCTCCCCCTTTCCTTCTTATCCTCCGCCCCATTCACCCCGTCTTTCCCCGCGCCACGCGCGCCTCGCGCCTCGCCCGCGCTCCTGATCCGATACCCCGCGATTCATCTCCACGTACTTGCGTTTTCGTCTCCCGTCCCTGTCTCCCTCTCCATCCCTTACTACATCTTTCTCTCCTCATCACCCTACTCCGAGCCTCCTCTCTGCGCGCCCCGCTCAACGTCATCCTCCGCCCCATTCCTCCTTCGTCATCCTCCCCCCGCGGTACTCCGCGCCCCTGATCCTCTCCCAGCCCATCCCCACGCTACATCCCTCGCGCCATCCTCCCTCATACGCGCGCCTCCCCGCTCCGCCCTCCGCCGTCTTCCTGCGCGCGCCTCCCCGTTGCGTCTGATCCCAGCCCCTCCCCCCGTCCGCTCCCCCCTTGTCCCTTCATCTGCCCGCGCTTCCGCCCACCTCCCCTTCCCCGCCCTCCCTCCTTCTCTTTGCGTCTCTGTCTCCGTTTGCGTTTGCGTTTGCGTGTCATGCCTTCACACGTTCCGACGTTCCGTTGCTCCTCTTCCCTTCCCTCCCGCATTCCTCCCTTCTACTCTCTTCTTCTCCTTCTCATTCTCGTTCTCGTTCCGCTGTTCCCCCTTCCTTTCCTTCTGCTATGCCTCATATCCCCGTGTGTACCCACGCTGACCGCCGTTCCCAGCCCTGACCCTTAACTCCGCCGCCGCTGCAAGTCCGCACCCGAACGGGAACAGCAATACGAACGGACATGCGCAACGCGCCGAACGGACACACGATGAACGCTACGAACGGACATGCAGCGCCGAATCTAAAGTACCCTCACCCGCCTCAAATAACGCACACGACTCCAATAACGCACACGACTCCAATAACGCATGCGACTCCAATACCTTAACACTCACTCGCCGCACGACTCCACCCCGGCAGGCGCAGGGCACGAAAGCGCAGCCGGCGCACGGAGCCCGCGGGCGCGCCGCCTGCGAACGTACACGCGGGGCTCCTTCGAGTTTGACGAGCGCTTCCTTTTCGAGTACCTCGACTACGGCCTCGACTTCAACTGCAGCTACCTCGGCGCAGCGCGCGTCCACTTCAATCTCGCCTACTTCGCCGATTTCTCACCCGTCGACCTCGACCTTGAAGTAGCGGGCAACGCGCCTCGACGTCGCCAACGGAGCACCAGCAGATGGGGGCAACAGCAACCAGCACCAGCACCAGCAGACAATGGGCGAGTACATCGTCGCGCACCCGCTATTCGCGGAGCCGGTCGCGTATTCGGGGCAGAATATGGAGGAGCCGGGGGTGGCGCCAAGGATGGGGGCGGCGCAGGGACAGGTTGGGCAGCAGGCGCAGGGGCACGCGGCGCTGGAGACGCGGACGCACGCGTTTGGGACGTATCCGGGGCAGAATATGGAGGAGCCGGCGGTGGCGCCGCGCCTGGGGACGAGAGGTTCTCCGGGGCAGCAAACGCAGATACAGACGCAAGCAGGGCAGCAGACGCGCTCGCCGCCGCAAGGGACACGCTAGACAGCCGGGGACGCAGGGGCAAGGACTGCAGGCGCTGCAGGGGCACCCGTTTGTGCAGTACGCGGGCAGAATATGGAGGAGCCGGGGGGTGGCGCCGCGCGCGGGGCCGTCGACGTCACGCTCTCCACCGCAGCCGCAGCAGCAGAGTCAGCAGCACGGCCAAATACAGACGCGCTCCCCGCCGCTATCTCAAGCCCAGATGCAGGCACAGTACGACCCGAGTTCGCTCGCGGCGGTGTACTCGGTGCACTCGATGGAGGAGCCCGCGATGGCGCCGCGTGTGGGGGCGGGGACGCAGGGGCAGACGCAATCTTCGCCGCGGTTAGGACACGACGCGCAGACGCGCTCTCCGTCGCTAGCCGCCGCGCAGTACGGCTCGAGCTCGCTCGCGGCGGCGGCGGCGGCCATGTATGCGCCGGGCGGGTATGTGGGGGCGGGGGCGGGTCCGAGTGTGGGTGTAGGGGCAAGTCAGAGTCAGAGTACTGGTCGGACGGGGGGTGCGCAACAGCAGCAACAACAACCACTTGCGGGCGGATCAGGAGGACCGCCACAGCAGCAGCAACAACCGGGCTCGCAGTACTACACGTACCCGTGGTACTACGCCCTGCCCGCCGGCGCGACGCCGGGCGCGTGGACGGGGACGGCGTATGCGGGGCCGCCGGGGCAGCAGGTTTATGCGGAGGAGGAGGAAGAAGAAGAAGAGGGGGAGGGAGGGGGGAGAGGAGACGGAGAAGAGGAGGATGAGGGCGATGGTGGCTAGTCTGCACGCGGGGTCGGGTTCCTTTCTCCCCGCTCGGTGGTTTCAGTTCTTTTCGTTTTCGTTCTTGGTCATTTTCGTTCATTCATCACTCACTCAAGCTCTCGTATCGTTTTCCGCTCTCTTGCACTTGTACTTACCTGTATTGTATCTTTTCGGCTCCCCTCATCCTTCCTTTACCTCTTATCACGCATCCTCATCCACGTTCGTTCGTTCTTTCGTTCTGTGTTGTAATATGTGTATGTTAAGACGTATGTACATAGTAGTGTATGAGTACCGATACTAAGTAGTAGTAACACGCAGGGAGAATGAGAAGCAGTTGTGCTTTCGCTTTGGGTGTCGGAGGTGAGGGAAATTAATACCGCCGGTGGGTGCCGGTGGGGGCAGAAAATCGGTGGGTAAGGTAAGAAGGGAGGGAAAGGGGTAAGAGGGAGGGATGAGGGACGAGGGAAGACCCAATAGCGAAATGATATCGCGTCCACGCTGCATGCGAATCCAGCCATGTATCCGTGGAAGTTCCCTGTCCGACTTAGGTTATAATAATATTACTGGTACATCTTTTTTCATTCAATCTAGTAATTATTCCTCGTTGCTGGTTCCCGCTTCCCTGGGGTAAGCACCCAGCTGAATCCCTGGTAGGGAAGACCTAATGGCGAAATAATATCGCGTCCGTCTCTCATAAGGGCGAAAAGCCGGGCCAGTTGTGTGCGGAAGGTCCCCGTTCGATTCGGGGTTAGGTCGTATGGAGTAGGATCCAATTTTTTGGGGGGCCCTGGATATATTATGCTGGTAGGGCGACTTCCCTTGTGGTAGTCATGGCTGGTGGGACACGCGGGTAAGTAGGACCTAGTGGCGAAATGAATCGCGTCCATGCTTTGTTATGGAGGGGGCGATCAAGTGCATATGCAGAAGGTCCCTGCTCCATTCAGGGTTAGGTCTGAGTCGTAAACGTCCTTGGTTTGAAGTTTTTGAGTCGCTCGTAGACAGAGCTTCAACATACAAACTTGCCCCGCTTGTTGGAGGCATTTAATTGGAAATATTTTGTAGGTAGTTCAACTCCCCGTGATAGTTATAGCTGGCACGGGTCCCTGGCAGGAAAGACTCAATAGTAAAATGGGATCGCGTCGGCGCTGCATATTGAACAGCTATCGCTGGTTATGTGCGGAAGTTCCCCGTTCGATTCGGGGTTAGATTGTAGTACTGTTAGAAATGGTTTTTTCAAAGAAATCATGCTGGGCAAGCGCTAGAGCCTAGGATGTGAATTAGAGTCTCTTGTGATATCTATAGCCACTGGCAACGTGAACCTCTGGTAATAAAGACCCAATAGTGAAATGATGTCGCGTGGAATGCAGCATGCGGTCCAAGAGCGCTGTTCGATTCGAGGTTGGGTCACGACTCACGAGCTATCTGGATGGTACTTTTTCTCTCGTCTCTTCATGATCATGTTTATGTTGTCGCGTTCAAGTTTCCCGGCCACAGATACGAAAGTTCATGGCAGGGAAGACCTAGTGGCGAAATAATAATGCACTGGACATCAGAAAAGATCATGGAAGCTCCTAGAGTCGTATGGGTGTTATTTTGAGTAGATGAAGTAGCCATTTGTCCGGGTATGCAGGACGCGACTGCCAGATTTTTTTTTTTTTGGTCTCAGCACGGTCACATGATCAATGTTCGAACTGTTTCAGTGCAATTGTCGCGTCGGAACCACGCGAAAATCGACATTGGCAATATCAATTGTTGATCCCCGCCTTTTATGTTGGCCTATATCATTTTGGGGGGCCGCGGCGTGCCCTAGAACCGGAACCACGTCGAGGCTTACATATTGACGGGATAACTGGATTTAAATCATCGGCAGGGCACATTCTGTTGGAGAACGAACTGATGGATACTCCCCCCCGCTGGAAGCGTTATGGATGACGGAATGCAAAAAACTAGAGTCGTTTCCGTGAACACTGCGATGCAGTGTGCGGTCAATATCGACGCGAATTTACATTGAGCATACATAGTGGCCCAACAATTGATGAAATATTGTACGGGTGGATTTACGAGACCGAACGGATCAGACATGATCGGCCTGCCCTGCTCCGAAGGAATGAGACTTGTCGGCGTACGGGTACCCCGCGGCCTGAGGGGGATTTGTTAGCGAATGGCTTTCCTCCCCCAGCTCCGGGCCACTCGAAAAGGACTCTCGGCGGAGATGCATCTTGTGCAGGTGCATTGCCTCCACGCGCAGTAACTTATCGTAAGACCAGACGATATACACGCCGTCTAAATGGCTGTAAGTAAAGTAATGGTCTCAACGAGAGAAAGGACGTACATGCTTGGAAGACAATCGGGATGATTGCGGACACGATTACGGCCCACGCGGGGAGTTTACTCGGAGCATCGCAGACAGCGTCTGGCGAGCCCTTCTCGATACAATTCGTCCGGAAGTTGCCCTTGTCGACGAAGTAGAAAATCAAGTTGGCAGTTACACCAATGGCGTGGAAGATTAAAGAGAATGTCAGGAGGTCGGAGAACATCCTAACATGCGATTCCATCTTCCGGAGGCCTCCAATGAACCTGAAGAATCTCTTAGCGCGCGTCACAGCAGAGTGAAAAACCTCGCGAACCCTGTCAGACAGATCAATGCGACGAGAACATGAAGAAATATGGTGAAGATGGTGATGATTTTAGTCCCGAGTCGAATCCGTGGGGTTCCGTCCTTGTCTTTAAATCCATTGATATATGAAAGAAGGTGAGAGAACGAAGGGTAGTACTGACGCTCATAATCGAGCACAAGCCCGACGGTAAGGAGCACCGCAGCAAAGCCGCTCACAAGGAATTGGAGGAATGAGATGATCAAAACACCCAGACGGAGAGGCAAGCAGCAGAGGAATTTTGCGCCCATGATGAAGGAGTGGATTAAAAGTCAGAGTGGGCGGGGAAGGACCTGAGGTGTGCGTCGACAGGAACCAGTACTTATATATATAATAAGGCAGATGATTGCCGAGTTAACGGCGGGAACGACGTCCAAATTGGGGAACGGAGCGTCCCGCTCAGGGTTGGCGCGCTGGCGGTCATAGCCGACGATATGGACCGACGTGAAGATCTGTCGCGGAACGTGCCGGGCGCGTCGATTTCTCCCTCCAAGGTTGGAATAAGTGTAAAATAGAGGGCAACACGACTCCTTGCGTAAGCGCTCAACCTAAACGTCGGTACGTTCAGGAATGCACCGAGACTCATTATCGCTGGAATGGTGACCCTGTTTCAAATTGTTCCAAGGCCCGGCCCGTTGCGTCGTCGTTGCGATGACTGTAGTGAGTCCCAGTCTCATCTTGCTCGCCTCGATCGCACAGCATTAGACAGCATTCACGGTTCGGACGCGGAACAATATCTCTCGCTTATTACCCAATACCGCTTTCAGCGTCTCCGCGTCATATTGATGCGTAGTGAGAGTCCAGGGGCACTGCGGTAGCACTGCTAGCAGGGGTACCTCAAGGAATCTTGCCAAGACCAGTTCGACCTAGTATTCAACTGCGGGCTGGCCATGGATTTCTGTTCCGCTGCGACCATGAATCCCTTCTCGGCCACGGGTCCGTATTTCGGTTCTGCGGCGTACATTCCTGCTCAGCGCTCAACCACCGGCACGCCTCAACATGTACGACATCAGCAAGAAATGCGGGGACTCTGATTTTTTTTACGGCGAGATCGAGTGCGCAGGCTCCTCGAGCAGCGCGGCGACGTAGTCCGTGGCGCCCTTCATCGTGTCGAGCGTCGTGCTAAAGTTGGACCCGACGTCGCTGGAGTACGTAGACACTTCGAGGCCGACCAGGGCCTGCACATCCTTTTGGTTGAGGTATTTAACGATCTCGCTGCAAAGCAAAAGTTCAGGGAGAAGGAAGAGATGGAGCGCGGCGTGCGCGTGCTGATCTACGCCGGTACGATTGGACGAGCAGTTGGATCGGGAACGAGGTGTGGACGCGCGAGGTGGAGTGGACTGGACAGGCGGATTTGCTGCGCAGCCGCTGCGGGCGTGGACCGTCGATGGCAGGCGCGCGGGGAAGACGCGCGCGGCTGGGGCGCTGATGTTCGCTTACTGTGGAAGCTGCGGGCCATATGGTGCGTTCCTTGCACGATTAAGTACAGGCGAGATATATTCACGAAGGATGCTTCTAAGTGCCGTTCGACAAACCGAAGGAGTCGTTGCAGATGGTGAACCGCTGGATTGCGGGGCGGGCGTTGTAGTCGGCGATAGAAAGTATACACGACTCCGCTATATATTAGTTTGAGTTGACGCAAAGGGCAGACTTGTATGGGATCTGGTGTTCAGATATAAGCGTTCTTGGGGCGTGAGCCCGAAGTGTAAGAGTTGTCGTATAGATTTAAGACCTGGCGAGACGTATAGCGCCTGCGTTTGTTAATGATTTGTAGGAGGCCCTGGTTCGAATCCAGCCCAGCTCATGGAGGTGTTGTCAACCGTTTTTTATAGGATTCGATTCGCAATTCAACTTCGTTCGTGAGCCTAACTAGACGTGGTTCGCTGTCTGCAGAAAAAAGACCTGGTAGCGAAAGGTATCGCGCTTGCACTTATTCCGGGGATTGAGCCATTTGTACATCTGCCGCGGGACACCCTGGTTCGAATCCAGGCCAGGTTATAGCCTTGAATGATGTGACTCGACTCACAAGTAATCCTTGAGTCGTAGGTTCGTTGTTGTAGAATCAGACCAGGTGGCGAAAAGTCGACCACGCACCCCATGGGAATACGACTGCATTCTCGCGGGATGCGCTAGGTTCGACTCCAGGTCAGGTCATGGAGGCTTGCAACGAGATATTTTTAGGACTCGCCTCACAATTCAATATCAGCCGTGAGCCCAACTAGGCGGGGTTCATGTTTGGCGGTTTATTTTGCACCAGTGATAAATTGTGCCGTAGGTGAATTGCCGGATACAGGCTGTGGCGACTATGAGGGAAGTGGGTGAGGGGGATGAAAGAGTGGAGATATATATGGAAGACGTAGGGTCGAAGGCGGGGCACGCACGAGTAGAGGGCTCGGGATGACGATGAATTGAGAATTTGGGACCGGGCACGGATGAGGATGAGAGAGGTGCACACGGACAAAATGATATATACAACGCAGGAGGATGAAGACGCAGAGCAAGCGGCGAGTAGAAAGCGGCGATGACAGCTCACAGGATCTCGAGGTTAAACATGAGGCGATGGGCGAGCGGCGAGACAACGATAGCATTAGGAACGATGCATGCAGGACGGGCGAGCAAGTGGTGAGTGGGAAAAAATGGTCCACGGCGATATGGAGCGCGGGCTCGTGAAGAACGCACAGCAGGGACTCAGAGCGGAGAGTGGAAAGGTCATGGAAAGCACACGCTGATAACGCTTTTATTCTTGACGGTGGTGTCACCCACAATTGCCAGTCTTCCTCGTCTTCCTCTGATTGCTCCTCCGATCCGGCCACCGACACTTGTCACGTCGCAGAACAAGGAGGGGAGGGAGTATACTGGAAGGCGCCAGAGAAGCCCATTCCAGCGGACTGTGCCGCTCTTGCCCTAGTCGATTTGACTCGTCGATCGCCGTTTACAACCAACTCGCAACGCCCTCATGCCAGTGCGCCGCTCGTCGACGCGACGCGAGTTGGGTGTGATTGGTCCAAGATGGCGTTCCTTGAGAGTGAGTACGTCGCCTATCTGTTCGATCTCCCGGGTCCCCGTGCACATGGCTGAGACACGGATTTTGCGCTGATTGAGTGACAAGTTGGTGACGACTCTGACGAGTCTCGAGGTCTATGGATTCTGTAATCTTCCTGGCGGGAGGTTGGCGTTAACTTCGCTCGTCCCTGGCGTAGGCTTGATCCTGGCCCTGGTGGGATTCCCTTCCGCACGGTGGCTCGTCGTGGCTCGTCGCCGGGGAGCAGTGGCGGGCGCCATGCTGAGTCATCCCGGGCCGATATTTCCGCAGCCCCTATTTCGCTACCAGCGCCTCAAGATTCTTGCTGCTAGCCCTCTACGTCCAGAAATGCTAACCACAAGATTATGTTAAGTCATTGGGTACGAGCGACGCAATATATATAAAGAGCCTCTATTTAGTGGTAATACGGTGGCGAAAGGTATCCGCTTCCGCATTGAATCAACTGGACACCTCCAAATTTAAAGGTCTGCGGAAGGTTCGATTCCGGGCTAGGTCATCACTGGTCAACGCCCTGTTTTGCCGGTTCGCTCACATCAAACCCAGTTTATCAATCCAGCGGATGTTTGAGTCATTACGGTCTGGGGTCCTAGCATGCGGCAGGCGACTCACTGGAACCGGATAACACGAGGTTGAATTCGTACAATTACGACCTAGTGGCGAAACGTATCGCATTCGCACTGCGTAAAACTCAAGACTGTGATTGCTGCGCGGAAGGTTCTGGTTCTCCAGGCTTGGCCATACGACAGGTGACCTCTTTTTGGGATCGCTTCGCGCCGTGAGATCCCGACCGAGGTGAGAATGGTGAGGGCTGGGTTCTGAAAATGAGGTGTAATTGGGTAGCAATACGACCTGATGGCGAAAGTTATCGCATCCGCGGCTTGGAATTATCAACACTGCATCCGGTCCACGCGGAAGTCCCCGGTTCAACTCCGGGGCAGGGCATAGGGCAAATATGCGACTAAGAGAGTAATCTGAATAGGCGGGGCTCACCTGGGTGGGAAAATTATAGCGCCCGCACCTAGCGATGTTGAAATGGGTTTTTCACCTTGTAATTCAATTCATCATCGGGCGCCTTGCATTTGGCCATGAACCCTACCCGACTAGGTGGGTTCATTGTTATAAAAATACGACCTTGTAGCGAGAGGCACTGCGACAAAATGATTGCGCGTCACTAAGGATGATGATGTCTCTGCGCCGCCGCGACCCTGGTTCGATTCTAGGTCAGGCCATAAGTATGGTGTGAAAAACGTTTTCGAGTCGCAACCCATCCTCGGGATGAGGGTTGAGAATTAAGGGCGTTGAGAAAGCGTTAGCCCAGATAACTTGTGTTCGGTGCAATATGACTGGCACCGTGACCTATGTTTTCCGTCCAAGCGCCTTGGCTAAGTTGGCTTCCATTTCTCCCCAGGCTGTCCCTGGGTGTCATCATCACCGCACCAGTACCGTCCCGGATCTTTCTCTTTACATGTGCACGATCAAGCCCGCTCTGGCCCCGCGGACACAAAGGGCTGTTTGATATCACGCCCACAACGCATGCACAGTACCTCAACAGTACCTTCAACCGCTAGCGCGCTGCTGCCTGGCGCAGTTCATCCCGCCGCCAGCTCAGCGCCTCCAGTCCAATATTAACACCTAAACCAATACGATACGAAAGCCCACGCCCTGGCATTGTCCCCCAGATCCACGGTGTGAATGTTTAATTTTATTCGTGACTCTTATCAGATCGGTGTCGAGCGCCCATAGTGACAACCCTTGCCCAAAGCCTCCAATTTCGCCGCCGTTGCCCTTGGGCAATGCTATCGCGACGGCATCTGTGAGGCTCGACGCACGCATTTGGACGCTCCACCCGCCGTCGGGCTCGATGGTGGTGATTTCGGGTGTCAAACTTCAGGAGTTGATCAACTCAATCAAAGTTACTCTCCGTACATTTCAGGTGCGCTGGGGTGTATTTTTGACATCTAAACATCCTTTGCAGTGACTTACGGCTCATGACGCAAGAATTTCCCTAAACGCGCTCCCAGGCAATGACTTCCGCGACTGCGCATGCGCCCCTTCCATTCCAATCAGTAACTGGATTGCTTGAGCTGTAAAGCGGTTCGAATGACTCCTAAAATCCTATTCTCAGGCCTATATGTGCTTTCTTGTCGCATATATAATGACATCCGTTTCTTACTAATCTCCAGCACCCACGCACCATGGCACCCAAACACCTGCGCTTCAACGACACTGTCGACGAGTACGAAGAGCGGCCATCTACACCGACTCTGAACCAGGCTCTGAGACCAGAGGGCTATCTTTCATTGGACTTTTCCCTGCCGTCCGCCATCTTCAGCGCCGACTCGCGCCTCCACAAGGCGATGATGGACACCCCCGCGTGCAACCCACCGCTCACGGAGGTGACTATCCGCATCACCCACGTGAACTCGCCGCACGGGCTCTGCTCATTCCCAGTGCTGCACGTCCCCGCAACCGAGGCCGTCACCGTCGGCGACGTCCTCAGCGGGATCCGCGAAAAACTCCGCGAGCCCGAGCTCCAGCCGAGCAACGATCCCGCGGTGCTCTGGTACCGCGACCGCCGGGTGCTGACGGTCGCCCAGAATGCGGATGCAAAGACAAGGAAGGCGACCAAGAACGCGGAGGTGGCCAAGGGGACACTTCGCGTCGACCGCTTACTCGGGAACGTGGAGTTCGCCGGCATTGAGGTGTCGAGCGCAAACGGGCAGTGGAACGTACTGCTTCGACCTTGCCACCGCTATAAGTGAACAGCAGCCTGATGCAGGCTTACGCTTCGATTCATATATTCCTCTCGAAATGACCTGTTCATCCCAGGACCTCGTGTTACTACACCTAATAACCCCTACTTATCTGTATCCACTATCCATCGTGTCCATTATCCAATCGTGTCCGCTCCAATGTAATCAATTTGTCTCCCCGCGCAATATTTTCAGTTTCATCATGTCTACCAGGCAGTGTAGATGAACGTTGACGGTATGCTGTTGAACTGTCGACGCTGTTGAATTGTGGCTGGGGGTTCCACGCCTTCATCGGAGGCTTATGCTATCCTCATTTCGCTCGATCTGACTGTCCATCCGTTGGCTGCGCTATGTCAAAACAACAGAACTCGCACCGCATACTTCCCATTGTTGCCCAGTACTTGCTTCCAGAGCTTCCAGAGTGTCGGCGTTGGCTCTGAGATTATCAGCCCTTAATCGAATGGTCTCAGAAATGTGGACCAAACTCCTCGACTTCCGGCTGGGCTGAAACTTCCCTGAACGTTCTTGGTTGAAACCGGTTCAATCAAAAGCAAGGAGCGCGTATGGTCACATCACGTGGCGTGACTGTCGCGTGGTCGCGTGAGAGTGGACAGGGGAGTGGACGTTGCTTCAGATGCTGGATTCGCACTAAATATGCATCAATTTGGCGGCCGTGAGTATCCTGGGGATTATTTGGACAATGAATAAGATTAATACACTTGAACAGGGTCAAGATGGGGAGGGTACGGTACATTCTGCAGTCGGAATTGTATACAAATAATTGGGACGGCAGAGACGGCAGGGACGAAATAATAAAGTGAAACTAAAGAAGAGGAATTCAGAACCGTTTTATCTCTTCTGCGCCGCAATTTCCTCTGCCAACACCTCGTCCGGATCCCGCCCGCGAACTTCGGGGAGGAGAAGCGTGGATAAGGCTCCGGCTATACAGCAGCTGAAAAAGACTAGCAATAGCAGACATCCACAGATGAATGGCAATCGGGGGAAATATATAAAACGACGCACTCCAAAGGACTTTGTCTGTACCGATGGTCATACTAAGCGAGTTGAAAGCAAGTGCGCTGATTATCGCTCCGGCCTTGCCTGCCGCTGCAGACAATCCGTGCGCGGAGGCACGGAACTTTGTCGGGAACACTTCCGCTGGATAGCACTGGCATCAAGACGTATCAGCCGAGTTTTGGTTTGAATAACAGAGTCCTCACGTATGTGGTTCTGTATGTCGCCCGGCTCTCAGCGCTGAAATCGGAATAGCACTCGGAACTCACGTATTTGCTCCGAAATTGAAGAAGAACTAAACCTCGCAGTGAGCCGAGCTTCAAGTTTGAGGATGCAAGCACAAACCTGGAGTAGCGCGAAACAAACGATGAAACCAGGTTTGCTCAACGTATGAAATTTAGCCGCCAAGATAGCCACTTGAATTGATCTATCAGCCGGCGGCTGGCAAGTAGAATGGGACAACCAACAGAATAACGCGGCCATTAGGAACCCTTGGATCTGGATCCATTTCCGTCCGAGCGTCTCGATCAATAGTATGGATGCGTAGTAACCTGCATTTTCACGGTTCATGATCAAGCTCGAGTCGAAGACGATTCGCGAACGATGCATACCAGGGACAAATCCAAGAGCTGTCACGATGATGTTTCCCGTTGAGATCTTGAACAGCTTCTCCCAGGGTGTTCCCGTTTTCCCGTCAAATCCAATCTGCTGCAGCACGACATTCTGGTTGAGGTTGATTCCGTAGAACCTACTCACGGTAAGATATTTTCACATATATAAGGAAGCTAACGTACGCAATGTCGAGGAGGAACCAGCACAGGCATGTCCCAATGAGCAGCTTCGCATGCCGCCATTCGCCGAAGTAAACGAGGAATTCTGTCCTGAACATCAATAGCGGGACGCCCGGATGAAGTAGGAAGACATACCGCGGAAGTGCGCTTTCTTTTGGACTATTTCCGCCACCTCAGTCGAATGAGCTGCCGTATCTGAATCCTCCGCGGAATCCTTGATATGAGGGAGCTCCATGGCATTTGTGGGTTGGTTCTGGGCCTCGATGAAGCGTGTTGCTTCCGGAAGGGTGAGCCGTTGGTAGAGAGTCCCGAAGGCCGGGATGAGCGAGAGGCCAACGACGATGCGCCACACTAGAGAGCAGAGATGTGAGATGGCTTGCATCAAGCGGTGCATCACGTACCGCCATCGACCTTGCTGGTCTTTCCTTCATCGTTCATTACATGTTTATAGGCTGCCAGGACGACGATTGTCACTAGAGATCCGACCAAGGACCCCCATCCCTGCGATGGGAAGTAAAGTGAAGGTCAGCAGAGTCTCGAGGTCATTAGCAAAGTTCTAGACCTGATTGGAGAAAATGTACGCGAGCATGGTCCCTCGTTTCCGCAGGACGGCTCGATCACTCGTGATTGATGCGCTCATGGGGTAGTCTTATTGAACCTCAGCCCGAGATCTTAGACAGGTTCTAGGGACATACCTCCACCTACACCGATGCCGAGGACGATCCGGAAGACCGACAAATATATGAGGCAGGAGTCGGGGGACAACGATCCTGCGCCGACATGGGTAATAATATTCCAGATTAAATGATGAATCATACCAGTAGGTGTGGTGAGACACATTATGGTGGCGAAGATGATGAGCATGAGCTCTTTCCCGTCTACGAAATGCGCAGATAAGCAGGCGAAGACTCATACAAGACACGGCGCTTGCAGATTGCTTTCCGGCCGAGCGAGTCAGCGAGGTACCCTAACCCGAAATTTAGTTGGACATTTGCAGCGACATGCGGAATATGAATCGAACCGAAAGCAAACTGGCCAATAACACTCCCAATGTTAGCACCGGCCTTCAGGAGACCTTGGAGCCCGGCAGGGAGATCCTTTCCGTCGTACAGTCGGTATTGCAGCATAGTAGCCACGGGCTTGGATTTTCGTTAACGAACCGCAAGTAAAGGGACCACCACGGCCTACGTTGATGACGAATAAATCGCTACGCTGAGGCGTTAGACGACGTGCAGAAATGAATGACTGGACAACGGACTATGCGTCTAGAAAGAATCCAACCTTCGCAGTTGCCCGTGAGCACATGATGGATGGGAATGATATCGAGCACGTACCCCCGCGATCCCAAGCAGCTTCACCTCCGCATACGTCAGTAAGAAAGCCGGTCTTGTACCACTCTCATTCTCAAAGTTCTCCAGTTTAGAGCGACGTCTGCCAGCGCCTTCGACGGACTCCATCGGCGATGACTGTAAGTATCGGGAGAATGGTAGAGGTCGCGAAGTCGTAACCAGGGGGGCAAACACAGCCTGATTTATAGCAAAACGGAAACCGTAGGAATCGGGCCAGTGATTCGGAGTGGAGTCCGTACGTAGCCGAATGTTGTTTGCGGCATGATATCGCACGGGTTTGCCGCCGCTCCCCGAGCGCGACAGACAGGAGTCTGCCGTAGTGGGCTCCAAAGGCTGATTGATAAGGGCATCGCCCCCTCTGCATCGTCCTGCTCATTTGACCATAAGCAAAAAATGGAACAACGGCGACCTCACGGTCAGAATTATCCCACCCTTGAACGCACGTTCGACTGTCGGTATGCCGTCACGCCTGGCCTGTGCGATGTCGGATTTTAGCTGGGAGTTGGTCGAACGCAAAGAGAAAAACTGAATCATGATTCCACGGCAACTTCAAGCCTGCATGACCGTAGAGAAGGGCGCCAGCGGTCGTGTACAAGACCATGAGCGTGAAATCTGCACTCGACGCCGGAGCTGATCCTAAATAAGTTTAGGGGATCTACGAAAGAGTTCAGCACCAGGGATCTCAGTAGCATAAGTACTAGCAATGTGAACGATTAGATTCAAACTAAGAGGAGTATTGAAAGAAATTGAGAAACCCAGCAGAAGACGCACGTTCGAATATTCCGTGATATTTCGTTGACCGCCTGTCATTGCGGGTCATCTAGGACGTCAGAATAAAGTCAGCAGGCCAATCGAGATACCACAGCTATGCAAGGCTTTGATTGCGGCGTGTTGTGTGAATGGGAGTATTCCTCGCGGAAGATAATGTAATCATGGTAGACGGATTTCTGAACGCGATTTCTGAACAACAACAGACAAGATATACGCGGGAAATCTCGTTGACCTCACGTCGGGAATAAGTCACAGTAGAGAGTCGCTCAGAGGACTAGACTAGTAGACTGACCAGAGCGCGAGATACTTGAGGTCTGCCATGCCGATAATAACATGAATTGCGATCAGATTCTTCTTAGCGGAGCAGGCGAGAACACCAGCATCATAACGGGCCGCGCGCAGGAACAGACAACAAGCCACCCAATGGAGTGAGAGGTAAGAAGAGGCAAGACTCAAGAAGTCGTACCGCCACCGAATGCCCGGCGCGGTGGTGCCGACGATTACATCACGTCAACTATCAATATTGTGGATCGATTTAAATTTCGGATTGGGTTCATTTTTTAGGCGAAGGCCTGGCGGTGAGGATATTGCGACGTAATTCTCGACGTTGCTGAGTGAGCGGCATGGAGAGCTGCCTTTATAAAATTAAAATTAACTTGAAATTACATAACTTCAACTCACGATTCATCTCGAGTCGAAGCGGAGTTCGTTGCGATAGGAATACGACCTGGTAGCGAAGTCTATCGCGCCCCCATTTAGTCCTCGGGTCCAAATTTTGAGTGGGGGTTCTTGGTTCGAATCCAGGTCAGCTCATCGGTGGGTCTTCAAGCCTTTTAGGACTCGACTCACAGTTCATCTCGAATCAAGGCCGGTATCGTTAGTGGGTGAATCAGACCTGATAGTGAAGGTTACCGCGCCCGCTCCTCTTGCTTGAGAGCACTGCGTGTAAACTCCGCGGGATTTCCTGGTTCGAATCCAGGTCAGGACATGGTCTTGCGCTCCTAAACTTTTTGAGACGCGCCTCGTAAAGTCATCTCGCTCGGGCTAAGGCAGCCTTTGGTTTTCCACAAGGAGACCTGGGAGGGAAGGAGAGCGCGACCGCATTTATAGGCGGGGATACGTGGTTGAAATTCAGGACCGGTCATTACCTACCTACTAGGATTTGGACCTGAACTCTCAATGTAATGGAAGAAAAAGCCTGCTAGCGAATTTTCCATGTAATTTTGAGGGGGGACACCATATCCTGGGGGGTCGATTCACAATTCATCTCCAGTCAAAGCAGGGTTTTCTTGCGGTAGGAAGAAGACCTAATGGCGAAGGGTACCGCGTATTATATTCCGGAAACAGGAGTTGTCATACAAGAAGGTCCTGGTTCGACTCCGGACTAGGTCATTCGAGTTCTGATCGTTGTGTTTACCACCGCTACATGTACATCCTCACCTCTTACTATTTCTTAACTATTTCGGCCCTCCGCCACCCAAAATCTAGCGCATACCGGTCGCTTGAATACCCAGGATAGGAATTAGGTAGGAATGGGTTGATGTAGCGTCATTTCCTTCGCGATTTCATACCGCCACGTGGACGGAAAGACAAGGGGAAACATTTGGTGGATTCAAATTGGGCAGCCAAGCCGTGAAAAATGGACATACATGTACATAAGAAAGTTACAGCCACGTCCGACAATATTCCCGAGGTGAGGACGAGAAGCCTAGAATCTAGGCCTCGAGACTCCATCGCAGTTTATCAATTCAACGTCCATCCAGAACTTCTGTATCCCGCGAAGATGACGATGAATGCCAGTCAGGGCAGACTGAAAGTCCCTTCGACAGGAGCACCGCATGAGCGACGTGGTCCGGTCTTTCCACTACGCGACGATTCAGCGTTTCATGACAAGCCGAATAAATAAATCGTACTTCGCAGCTTTTCCTCAGCAGTGCTTCCTGCGAACCAGAAGAGCAGATAGACGGATCGCCCGTACTTCGTGAATTCCAGTGACAGGTTTTCATAGCCCTTCAAAAGTCTGGACAGGCCCGTCGTCAGTGGCGACAACGCCTTTCGCCAGGTCTTCGGGTCGCATGCCTGGCTTTGAAGGTGAGTCTCGACCAAAGATTGCGTGCGGGATAGAGCGGTGCAGTCCTTGGTTAACTCGGACGCACGTCTAACGAGGTTGGTGCCAGCCTTGAGGATCTTCGGGGAGCCAGAGTACTGCCGAGAAGTGTGGTGGATGGTCTCGAGGCCGACCTCAATTTTTTGAGCTTGCTGTTCCTGAGCTCGGAATTAGTTGACATCGAGGATCGGAGTGCGAGGACTTACGACAGACTCACTCATATCCCTGTCTGGAGGATTATGTGGTTGCTGACTGGTCGCAGACTTGAGGTCTCGATCGACCTTCTGCCAAAACTCTTGTGAATCCTTCAGTCGCTGGCAAGGCTTTTATCGATCTTCTCTAGCTCGTCGCATATCTGCTGGCTCTCCGCCGCTGTGCTCACTCCTTCTCTGAAGCCGGCCTTCCTCGCTGAGTTTTACAAATCAATACCCCGAAAGAAAGGTAGAACGTCGTTGGAGACTCACAAGCCTTGACGTTTTCCTGCATCAACGCAGCGAGATCCTGTCTTCCACGTTCGGTATAGCTCTGCATGATCCTGTCGAATTTGTCCACCCGCTCATTAGCCTTGGCTGATTCTGCCTCTACCAATTTACGCAAATCACGGATGGTTTCTCGAGTATTCCAGGAAGCCAGAGACGCTTCACAGAAGTTCAAGTACAACTCCGCGAAATCGTCGAGGCCCTGGAGCAGGTCGAGATTCATTGCAGGACAAATTTCGATTTTCTCCACCAAGGCTTCGATTCTGTCCCGCACCGCTCGAGATGACCGGCCTGTGCGGAGCAGATAGTGGAGCTTCCTGCATGAGGCCTTGAGGTCCTCCACTTCCTGAGCGAGATCTGTGGCTCGATTAACGAAAATCGGAGGGACGACGGTGAAAAGATAAACCTCCGACTGTCGTGATAGAAGAATACGAGTAAGCCCAGTGAAAATATTATGTTCTGCCGCCACATACAGAGCACAAGTTGATTTAACCCAATGTTCAATCCGAGCCGGTCTAGATCCATTACGATTCGCTGTATACCCGACATCCCTGCAGCACATATCTCATGTTCGGTGGAGATTAGCGGGATCCGTGGGACTGAAAGGCGCGAGCAGTATGTTATTACATGTAGCTGAGTCTCGAAGTTTCCGCACCTCCATAGCGCTCAAAAAAGCTAGTCAGTCTAGCTATATTCTCCGGAGTCTCAAGGCTTATGGCATGACGAAGCGCCCAAGCATCGCCAGCTGGAAATAAAGTTATCCATCAGAACTGAGCTCCTCGGGGTGCCGCGCGGCAGTGAAGGACTGATGGTAAAATAATACCTTTATAACCCCTGTATATAGATTGGAGCAGCGCAGGTAACGGTTGTCGATACCGAATTGGCAATGGCTTTCGTGGAGGGATCGCGTACCGGTACGATGCTGGAAGCAGGGGTTCCTGCGGCCACTCGGGGCATGCAAAGAGATGGGATATGAACCGGGCGCTGAGCTGGGCGATATATTCGTGGCCAAAGTACGGGTCGGTCGCGGTCATACTAAACGGTGGCGGCCCGAATTGGAATGTCGAGTGGGGAGCATTGATGGGGAGGACGGACATGCCGGGGCGAGGCTGGAGTTCAGGGGATGGCAGTCGTCTCTTCGGGCTGCAAGATCCTGAAGGAGGCGGTAGACAGGAAGCTAAACGTTTACGGCCGTGCACAGGTTTGGCAAAACATGAATGCGGCCCGAGCCGCCGGGTTTGACAACTCGAATGACATCCAGAGCAAGTCCACAGCCTCGTCCACAGCTTCCACAGCAACCGTGCATAGATACGCAAGTCGCTAGTCATGGGCCCTACAGTCCTTCTGCTTCCTCGATCTTGGTGGACGCCAGTTCGCTACTGTACTCCAACTCAACTTGTCCGACTCTCAGCCTAATCTCCGGGGTCATGGTAAGTGAGAGAAATGAACGCACCGCTATCCAATTTTCATGTGGCTCAAGGCAAGCCGTGCGGGCGGAGCTACAGCACATTCCGTCCACCAGCTAGCAACTTTGGGAGCACTGATGGCTGAAACGGTCTCCCAAGCGAAGACGTGGGATTGGATGCGCTCAATTCGTCAGTCAGATTCTTTGCAGTTGATGAACACAAACCTCAATTCTCTCGCCATCATAGTGAGGACCCTAGCGCAGCTTTCAGTTGCCGACTAACATGTATCCGATTTCCAGGCCACTTTCCTCGCCGCTGTACAGGCCCAGGCAATTAGCTTCTCACTCGATAGGGATAAAACAAGAATACAGACCGCGTCCAACGCCCTTTTTTTCGCCGGGCTGTTCATTGACGTGGTAGGCGGCACCATCGCGATAGTGGGTTCGGTTCAACTGCAGCGCACCTACGGGCTCTTGAGGCAAAGAGAGTCGTCCCTGGCCGGTCTCAAAGACGCGCTGAAAATCTTGTCTGCAACACCTGAGGCACAGGATCCCCTCGCGCTTGTCCACCATCTGCATTACTTGGAGCGGGTGATATTCCCCCTGCTCCACAGCCCTAGATTATGGAATTCCCTGTCCCAGCCCCTCAGACAGTCAGCGGATCTCGTGGAGCAGGTACTCAAGGAGTACCAGTTTGAGGACCACCTCCGGATCTCCTTCGCGTATGCGCTTTCCGACTACCGCCACACAACGAATCGGCTCGCGAGCTCCAGGTTTCGTACAAGTTTGGGATTCGCTGCGAGTTTGACTGTGCCGCCGCTCGTCATCGCGGGGCTTTGCTGCTTCATGGCGGGCGCATTGTGTCTTGTGCTGGATAGTCAGCCAGTTGGGGTGTGGGCGACGTCGTGTGGGGTTCTGGGAGGTACATTTATTCTGCTATTGACAGTCCTTGCGTTCATTATCGGAGTGGATCCTCGGCCGATTAACCTACCATTCAGCGATGTATGACTCGGTATTGAGTGGAGTGGCGGCCTGCATTACGAACAATGAAATTATATCCTTCATCCATACAATGGACCCATCCCGTAGATGCATCGGATAACCAAGCCTGTCTGGATCGGGAGCATTGTTTCCAAGAAACCGTACCAGGGTCATGAATTCCGGCTGAATTCGTCTGAGCAAAGGACATATGGAGCAGGCGGCAGAAGGGAGGAAAAAATCACAGAGGTTCAACGAATTGGCTGTATTCTCTGCCGTCAGTCAACGAGCGGGAATATCCGTAGGACCAAAATTACCGGTGGTGAGAGGTAGAAAATCTGCGGCACGGTGGCGGTGCTACATCATGATTGGATCAATCCTATCACCGTGACCCTCGGAAAAAGATGGTTCTTCAGAGACGCCCAGGCGGGATGTTCTGCATATCGTCCTTCTCCGTGCTCTATCGACGTCAGACTAATAATTAAGTAGCCCGCTGCGCGGCAATGCCCGCTATCTATCTCTTACTGTTCGTTGTACTTTTGCGCACACACACCGTGACACCGAGACTAATATGATTCGGGGATTCAGCGGCCCAATAGTAAAATGCAACAGCCAATGCAGATCGTACATATGCACAAAATAAATTATCGGTATAGTAATAGTACATCAAGAGGAAAAGGAAATCACAAGTACTAGTAGCATTCATGCGGAGTTCAAGAGTTCACGCAGTGCAACGCGCGCTCGACGCTGGTTGCACTCTCTCGCTGGAAGCTGTTGCTAATCAAGGGGGTCTCTCAGGACCGGGATCACATACATTGGCACAAGCACCGGACATAATGTGAGTCAGCAATGAATGGTGTGCCTGAGATGAAGGAACACCAGAATCGTGAGATATGTGATGATCGCGCAACAACGAGGACAATAGGGCAGGAAGAGCGGAAAATATATTTGAAGAAGGTTCCGAGGAAAGTAGGAGTTGGTCATGGGAGATGACATTAGATGAGGAGCGGTCAGTGAGGGAGAATGAGAAGGGCCTGCGCGAGGGGTCCTAGCGAGACGACTATTGAAACGAGGGGGAAAATGTAAAGGGGCCGAGTCTGGGACGAGATTTATCTGGCTATGGTTATGTTTTATGGGTTCAGAGTTTATACTTTCAGAGTATGGAGGCACATGAGACGGGGCTGGGGAAAGGAATGTGAGTATAGGCTAAGGTTACGGGAATAAAACATACAAGTAGGAAGAGACGGCTTCAACGGCCAAATTTGAATGAAAGGGACAGCTGCAGGGTAAGAAGAACGTTAGAATTGCGGAAAGATGATCCACGGCGGGCGCACATTGCATAGGATGGGCAGGATCGATGAGGGAGCGCCAAGCATCAAAGGAGCTGCCGATACGAAACTCAAGAGATATGAACGACTCTCGGATTTGACTGGACCAATCGAGACCAAGGACAACATCGTGAGAAGGAGCCGAAAAACTACACAGTCCAGGAGGGAAGAGAATGAGCCCTGAGGGGGGGACGACGGCGATAACGAGAAGGTGGCCGTTTGGGTTGATCAGTATCTGGGAGAAAGCCGTGGAGATCTGGGTCCGAGGAAACCCGGAGAAAGTGAAGGAAGCGACGGAACGGCCTTCGACGAAGAGCGACATGGATGGAGTTGGGATGGAGGGAGAAAAAGCAGAGGGGATTCAAGAGAGAGGGGACTGATCGCGGATTTGAGGCCGGAGCTCGGCAGTCGGAAGTCGGCGCGAAAGAGCCGCAATTACACTCATAAAAGGCATAACGCGTCATCGTCGAAAACGCACTTCGATCAAGTTTTGAGCTGGGTGTAAAACCCACTAAGATAGGCGTCACCCGGATCCAGCACCCTTATGTAAGCCACAGCCACAGCACAGCCACCCGCCAAATCTCGAGGGTTGAAAAAATTTCAAGTGTAAATTTGGGCTCGGGATACCATGAATTTTTTGTTTATAACTTCTGATCTGTCTAAATGGGCTGCTTAAGCTATATCAACTCCAGGAGGAGCCAAATACCAACACATATGTTTCATTTTTTCAATTGAGAACGGCTATATCCAGGCTGTTGTGTCAGGACAAATAGGATGCGGATGCTCTACGGCAAGATGGAGTATGTCGTTACAGCGAATGGCGCCCAGTCCGAGGCTTTCTACTCGGACATAGGCGTGTTGATCGGGGATCCGGCGTCTCCGACTTTTTGGGATCTTTTCTTCTCGGACTTTAAACTGCACCCGGACCCTGACGATGTTCTGCTCTGCAATATTGTTATGTCGCATCTGGAACACGCAGACGACATGGCAATTGTCTCATACAGTCCGGAGGGCCTGCAGAGGCATCTCACTACTTTTTCCCGATGGTGCGGCAACAATCTTCTTCAGGCCAACGCGTCGAAATCCTGGGTCATGCTCTTCGGGCCTATCCCTAAGGACCTTCCTACCTTCACTATGGATAAGCACAATGTTGGTTACACGGACTGCTTCTGCTACGTTGGGGTGACTTTCGAGTCCACAGCTCGCAATGTTTTCTCCTCCCACTATACCGCTAAGGCCTCTACAGCGCGCAGGACAGGGTACTCGGTGCTCGGAGTTGAAGCCTACATTGCCGATCTTCCTCCTAAGGAAGGGCGACTTCTCTACATGGCATGCATTGACCCACACCTGGTGAGCGGTGCCGACGTTATCATCGACGTTGATGACACGGCATTGGCTCACTTGGAAAAGGTGCAAACAGCTTTCCTACGCCGACTCCTGGGCCTTGGAGCTTACTCTATGCGCGCACCTCTATTTACTGAACTGGGACTAGTCCCTCTACGCTACCGCCGCCTCATAATTGCCCTCCGTTACCTGGCGTACCTGATTTGTCTGGCTTCTGATCACTATGCGCGAGCGGCTCTGGAGGACTCATATGTGCTATGTCAGAACGGGCACCCAGGCTACTGGTCGGACCTCAAGTTTGCCCTTCAAAAGCTTAAATTTCCTGTTGAGCTGCCCTCTCTCCCAGATCTCACGTCCGAGGCCTGCTTGGGTCTCGCCAAATCGGTGTATATTTCGGCGATGAAGTTCCTCGACGCCGAAGTCTCGGCGTCGACTCGTTTGTATATGTTGCATGGCCGGCGCGAACCGCTCGATGGTGAACCCGCGAAGAAAATCACGGTGGTGCTGAGGCACTACCTGACTCTTGTTGAGAATGCGAGGCACAGGAAGGCGCTCACTCGTCTCCTGGTCAGTCAGCACCCTCTGGCTGTGGAGCGCATGCGCTACAAGCAACGGTACCATCGCGAGCATGTTCCGCGCGATGAGCGTCGTTGCCGCTTTGGGTGCAACAGCGTGGAGACTGTCGAGCACGCATTGTTCTTCTGCAGCGGCACACCGAGACTGGAGGAACAACGGGAGACTTTCTTGGAGGCAATGAGGGTTAAGGAACCGAGGGTGCTGTCAATATTCCCATGGAACGCTACAAATATCCTCAAGTCCCTTATTTTTCGTCGCGATACAGTCTGTCAAGTGGCGAAGTTCGTCTGCAAAGTTTTCGCAGAGTTCGATGCAGTTCCCATGGTATGGCCGGTAGGAGCGTAGGTACCCCAATTCAGTTTCTAATTTGGTTGTTGTCCTCGTGCCGGAGATCTACAGCCGTGAAAGCGGTGAGCTCGTCAATGGTTGGGAGGTAGCAGCGTAGCACAGTATATTTCTAGGCCGATGTACTGTACGCTACACCCCTGGCATGTTCCGAAATGGGACCGCGCTGGGTTCAATTTATCCTGATTCTTATCCTATACTTCCCATTAAAAGTTTGAAACCCATTGTATATGGTAAGGGCTTAACAGAAATATTCCGACACCCACATTGGCAGAAACACCACTTAATTACGCTATTCACACTATTTGAGTGTAGCGCGGGACGTCGGAAGTCGCGGGGCGATCACGTGAATGCTTATGTCATCCGCCAAATCTTCGAGGTATTTTTCGCAACATCGTCCCAAACACGCTGAAAAAGTGTTTGGAAACTTTTGAAGATGGGTTGCCTTTTTTGGAAAGTTCACCTTATAACTTTGTGAGATGAGAATATTAGCCAAATCCCCTACATGGAATCATAGATATGCTTAGTAGCTACAGTTTTGTGTCTCAGAATTGCAGTAATGTTGTTGTGGAAGGAGGAGAAAGGATTTTCGTGACGTGATGTTTTTGATTATATAAGCACGTGCTGGATCGGGGTGACGCCTATCTTACTAAAGATAGCGGGAATCGTGGGGTGGGTGTCAAGTGTAGGCCTGTGTATGGCGGTCGAAACCAAGCTTTAATAAAATCGTCCTAAAAATCCTGTTTTCACTCCCTTTTCAGCAAATCCGAAGAAAACTGTCTGATCTCAAGTTTGTGTGCGAACTCGGAACAAAAGATGCTCAGGTTCTGAAAAATGTTTGCAGTGAAAAAATGTTTCCCTCAAAAAAAAAAAAACTTTCTTTATCCCCGGCCGGTCGAGAACCAGTCACATGATGCTGCGCGCTAGTGTGCCATCATGAAACAAGACCAAATATAGGCCCTTTCTTGCTCTAGGTAGTAACCCATCGCCTGATGGCCGAGTTTGGCCTCATATAGTGGTATAGAAAGCTGATAGTATACACAGTTGTAGGTACTGACTCCAATTGAACTGTGCAGAAACGAAATCACACCAGATGATGGTATTTGGCACCAAATAGTCAACCAGTGGTTTGAAAGTGGCCAAAATATAATGGGTGCATTCCCCAGTGATCAAATGTGGAGTGTTAGGGGGCCCACTAATAGGACTAAACCATCAGGCAATCGGTTACTACCTAGAGCAAGAAAAGGGCTTATATTTGGTCTTGTTTCATGATGGCACACTAGCGCGCAGCATCATGTGACTGGTTCTCGACCGGCCGGGGATAAAGAAAGTTTTTTTTTTTTTTGAGGGAAACATTTTTTGAGGGAAACATTTTTTCAGTGCAAACATTTTTTCAGAACCTGAGCATCCTTTGTTCTGAGTTCGCACACAAACTTAAGATCAGGCAGTTTTCTTCGGATTTGCTGAAAAGGGAGTGAAAACAGGATTTTTAGGACGATTTTATTAAAGCTGGGTTTCGACCGCCATACCTGCGGACAACCCGGGTGTACACTCCGCCGCCTGGCGGTGGGCTCTGCCCCGCCTCATTCCCGCCTATTCCCGCGCTGCCCGCCCGCTGGGTTCATCCGCATCCAGCTCGGACGACATCAACAATCGAGTCCAATTCGGACCCTCAGACAGTGACCCTGCGTTCCGCCATGCAGCCTACTCTTTCACCGTCTGGATGGTCGCCGGCGCCTCGTCGAATGACGAGGACCCCCGCCGCGCTAACTTCAAGCTCTGGAGCATGTACCCGGCGGGCTTCGTTTCGAATTTCATACGCCCCTGCCCGGCATCGCGCTTGCTCGACGGACGGCACGCGTATTTGGTGGGTAACGTTGTGGGGCACGGCGCACGAGGAGCACGGGGTACTCAGGACGACACGGCACGGCGCATCTCCCTTGAGTGCATTTCGCGGGGCGCGACAGCTTCGGCTCGCTGCGCAACTCGACTTAGACTACTCTGCGGCCGTCATGGTCATTCTTGATCTCTTCGCGAGATTCATCCCCTTCCAATTCGGCGCGTGTTCTTCGAAGGCATCTCCGGCAGTAAGCGTGCTCATTACAAAGTCACACCTTGAGCTAATGTGTTCCTGTATCGTGCGCCGTGACCGCAATATGTGCGCTCGCGCCCGTCCTGTAAATTTCACGCTGTGTATTTATTCGCCCAATGTATCCACTGTTCACGGCATTCCTGCACGTATCGTCATTTCTGCAGTCCTCGACTGCCGCCAGTCGAGCTCATCAAGTGCACACCGCCGGACCCCTTCATCGTACGCTGCAAAGTGTTCAATGTTCACTGTTAAGTGTCACTCTGCTCCCACCATACCAAGGGTGTTAATTCACCCTAAATACTGCCTAGTGGCGATGGGTATCGCGTCCGCATTATAGGAGTTTGAGGCATGGTACGCGGAAGGTCCTAGCTCGAAGGTCAGACAGCTCTGTCGCCTCGTCCTCCTCCACCCGAGATCCAATATACCAAAAGGACTCCTCGAGTGAAGGTCCGATCTAGTGGCGAAGGGTGTCATTCACACCGACCTTGCATCGTTGAGCGGAAGTCTCTGGTTCGACTCCTGGCTAGTAGGTCTCTCGAAATACTCGTTTCTCACAGCCAAGCACGGCACATTGGCCGTGTTTGAGAGCAAAGGGCCGTGCTTGACGCAAAGCACGGCCCATGAGAAATTTGGCTCGTTTTTCCTAGAGAACGTTGAGGACAAGTAAATTGCAGCCATATTATACGATGAATATCGATTACGACGTGGTATTTTAAGCCCCACTGGAACGCCGCTCGCACATGGATATTAGAAAGCTCACCGTGACCACGGGTATTCGGGTGCCTCGCGCCGCGCAGTGAACATAAAATAAACCGAGCTGAAACGCGGGTTTTTTGATGCTTGCACTGCTGGGTCGGCACGCTCACGATGGTGTCGCACTCGGAGTAGTCGCAGTCCCGTGCTTCCAGGAAAGACATAAATACGGCTGATGCAGTGTCGAAGAGTACATGGGCCGTGTTTGACGCAAAACACGGCCCATGAGAAGTTTGGCTCGTTTTCCCTAGAGAACGTTGAAAACAAGTAAATTGCAGCCATGTTATAAGATGAATATCGAGTACGACGTAGTATTTTAAGCCCCACTGGAACACCGCTCGCACATGGATATTAGGGAGCTCACCGTGACCACGGGGACTCGGGTGCCTCGCGCCGCGCAGTGAGCATAAAATAAACCTAGCTGAAACGCGGGTTTTTTGATGCTTGCACTGCTGGGTCGGCACGGTGGTGTCGCACTCGGAGTAGTCGCAATCCCGTGCTTCCAGAAAAGACATAAATACGGCTCATGCAGTGCCGAGGAAGGCGTAGGGATTGATGTCAATGTACGGCTTCGTGAACATCTGGCGCCATGTCTGCGGCACGCATACACGGGAGCATCAGTTGCATAGCTCACCGGAGGTCTCTTACTACACGCGGAACAGGTAGCACCCCACTCCATGTAGGCGGGTGAGTTATTTGTCGCTATCGGAGGCGTCGATGGCCGTAGGTCGATGTGAGGCGCGGGGAAGGGGGACATGAAGAGAAATAGTGCACAGCCAAGCCACTGTCATCAACGGCGGGATCAGGCCGCGCCCCAATTAGCAAGTGCCACCTTTGAGGTAAAGCGCGGCCCTTTCACCCCTCGAACGCGGCTCTGAGCCGTGTATCGTCAAAAGAGCCGCTCTTCCGGAATAGGTGAGTGCGCCGCGTCTTGTATATCTCAGGCGCCCGTAAGACCCGTACCTAAAGGTAGCGGGAATCTGGAGCCCACATTCCTGTCGGGTTGAACGGACTGGGCTCTGAACATGATTCATGTGTGCAAGTGACCCGATGCAATAGGTGGACCCCAAAGTCTTGGAGTTGTTCAAGTTGACCAAAACCTACCATCTAGGGCAGAACCACATGGATCAGGTCGGACGCGGCGTAGACGGGCTGGAGGACGAGAGGGTTCCTTCCCGGGCCGGCAGATACGAGGGACCGACGTATATTTTCGGAACACCGGCGAATCCCCGGCCAAGCTCCTACGGTCGCGATACCAGATACCTCATGCTCGGCCTGCCCATGGCCGACCCTCACTCGCGCTGCGCCTGAAATGAACTGGAAATATCGACGTCCTGCTCGGGGTAGGAGCTATATAATTTTAGGTTCTCGCACTTCGATATGACATTCGCTACCTTGCCGCATTCGAAACGCAATGGCGACGACTTTCAATGACTTCCAGTGCGACTCTCCTAGGGATGGCTCCCAAGAGTCCAGCAAACTTGCCCGCGGGCAGGCATGCTTCGACTGCAGACGCAGAAAGATGGTGGGGTCCTATTTAAATCTCAGGTTTTGTCGTTTATGCACAGACAGAGATGCGACGGGGCACGTCCGATATGCGGCCAATGTCACCGCGCGAACAGACCTGACGACTGCGAATACACTAACGGACAAAAACGTGCTAAGGCCGAAATTCTTCAAGAGCGCATCCGTCATGTCGAGAGCCGTATCTACGAGCTTGAAAATCCTCAGGAACACACGTCTGGTCCGGATGTTCTGCTTCACCGACCATACAAGCCTGGAACTGATGTTCAGACGACACCTCAGTCTTCCCGTACGTATTGGCTGCCTCTGCCTCCTTGCCAATTTCATGACATACCCCGAAGATTCACTCGAGGACGAGCCTCCGCTGGAGGTGGTTGATAAACTGTACGTATGGTTGAAGGAGGTGTTCCTCTCGTCTTATATTCTCATTAGGATCGATTCCTTCCTTCCCTATTCCTCTGAATTCGGATTTTTTCTCAATGTCTCGCGCTTCCGCCAGGCTGCGCTGATGCGCTATCCGATCGGCCACCATGCCCGCCCAGCTCCCGCCGTTCTAACAGTGGTTTATCTATGGGGCCTGCGTCTCTCGAAGCAGCCACAATTGATCGCCCAGGAACCTGCGTACTTGGCACGGGTCCTGAAGCTTACTGCTAAAGGCCTGTCGAGTATCCATCCACAGAAGATCATGCACAACCTGCAGGCCGAAATCCTCCTCGCATACTACTTCTTCGCATCGGGCCGCTTCTTAGAAGGAAAATACCACACCGCTGCCGCCGTCTCACTTGGACTCAGCAGCCGCATCCACATGATCCGTTCAGTCAATGCACCACCGTCGGGTCCCCTTCCGCCCCCGCGCGATATGGTGGAAGAAGGAGAACGCATCCACGCGTGCTGGATGGTCATGATACTGGACAAAACCTGGGCTGTCGCACTCAGTGAAAACCCTCACCTAGACCTTCAACACCCAAGCTGCACGGTTGACACACCCTGGCCACTCGAGATGGACGATTACGAAAAGGTGATTGACCTGGCCGAAGTCGTGGACATGCACTGATTTACTCCAGGGACGTCTCAGTGCCACGGCACGATACAGCAGCACTTTCCACAAATTTGTCGATGGAGTTCCCACCTCAGACACAGGCATGTCGACGGTCGCTATGCTCTCTAAAGCAGCCCTGCTCTGGCAGCAGGCAGACCGCCTCGTACGCGACTGGAAGCCAGGTATACTCGACTAATTTCCCCCAATATCCAATATCCAACCATGCTGAGTTCTCTCACAGCAGAAATGCAAGCCGACGAGTGCGCCGCCTTCCAGCCTTTGTTCTCGGCTCTCGACGGCCGCATCGACGAGCTCCGTTCCGCGCTCGTCCCGCCCCGCGGCATCGCACAACCAACGCCTGCAATGACCCGTGCACTCCTCGTCGCACATAGCATAGCACACGCCGCAACCATTCAACTCTACGATATTGAACCTTTGCACACCAACACAAACGCTCAACGGAAGACCCTCGCCGCGGCGCGCGCCGTGCTCAGCATAATTGTCTCCGTCCCGCTCCAGCACTTTCCCTACATCACCCCGATCATGGGGGTACGTTCGCCCGGTCTTAAATGTGCTTTTCCACGGCTGAGTCACTTCCTTTTGCAGACCGTTTGGTTAGCGGCATATCAGGCGATCTTGGATGGAATGCGTGCGCCATGGATGGGAGGGCAAGAGATGGCGGGACTCTCGATGCTCCTCGACCAGACGCTAAGCGTCCTCTCAACCTTCACGGGTACTTTCCCTCTTCTCAGTGCGTGTCCGATGCTCTACCGGTCGCCCCATCCTAAATTTGACCACAGACTATCAAATTTCTCGAATCCAGGAAGCGTGTAGTGCGCCTCTTGAGACTCGATCTATATTTCAGCACGGCCACTCATGATTAGTGCGAGCGTCCAGCGCTCGACACCGAGAGATTATCTCGCAGTATGATGCTTGGCCTACGATACAAGCTTTTAGCATATTCCTCAGACAACGGACATCATTTTTTGAAATTTCATTATCCGGCAACCCTCTTTCCGACGGCGAGAGTAGGGAGTTAAGCGTGTATCGTTTAGGGTGAGAAGATATGTCCACGGTGTGCGGCGCGAAACCCGGATCAGGATTCTTACTAAGTACCTCGCCGGTCATAACACGGCAGCTACGGCATGACGATCCGGCCCTCGACTCTCAGGAGATTGAAGTAATGAAAGAAAAAGCCTGCTAGCGAAGTTTATTTGTTCCATGTAATGCTGAGCGGAGGACACCTCATTTAAATCCAGTGTAGGTCATATCCTGGGGGTCGATTCACAAATCATCTCCAGTCAAAGCGTTCCTTGCGGTAGGAAGAAGACCTAGTGAAGGGTCCCGCGTATTATATTCCGGAAGCAGGAGCTATCATACGGGAAGGTCCTGGTTCGAGTCCAGACTAGGTCATTCGAGTTCTGATCGCTGTTTTTACCACTGCTACATGTACGTCTTCGCCTCTTAACTATTTCGGCCCTCCGCCACCCAAGATCTAGCGCATACCGGTCGTTTGAATACCCAGGGTGGGGTAGGTAGGTAGGATTACACGGCACAGTCCGAATAACGAATGCCGGTTTCCAGGGATTATCCCGGCATACAAGCAAGCTACTTCAACACGAGTAGAATATACCTTCGCCCCTGGGCCTCCATGCACCGATCAAACCCCAGTCCCAGACCCCGTGAGTTTTACCCCATGCCCCGAGGTAGAGCCCAACCAGTAACACAGAAGCAAAACGAGAGAGTCACTTACACACCGGAGTCGGAATCCTCGAGTACGCGACTATACAACTTGACCACGCTAAATGGATACAACAGCAGGATCGTTGGCATGGCAGAGTTTTTGTCCCACCCGATTCACGCTCAGTTCGACAGGCACCATTTCGGTGATGAAAGTCGATACTCAGTACCTTGCACCAATTATGGGTTCTGATCTGCAAGAATGGTGTGTCAGATCCATGCGTGGCGTGAGCAAGGATGTCAACAAGTGAATTTCTCCAACGTGCTTGCAACAAGACCAGTTTGGATGCAATTAATTTGCAAGAGTTGACGTCAAATGAAACTCAGCAGATTACTCGGCGGATAATGCAGCTTCCTTGGAAGCGACGATGCTGCTTGCAGGGAAAGTTTCGGCGTACGAGATAACTGAATTCAAAGGGGCAACTGATTCTCCGAGCGAATGAGGCTGAGCTTCGATTTGAAGTAGCAGACCTAGATTTTCGCGCAGCGCTCGTTGAGGTCGGTGGAGGCCGAAGATTGCCTGCAGGACCATACTATACCAGCTTGCTTCTTGGCATCGTATGGATTTCCAATGTTGAGAAGTTACTTTTTCAGGAGGACTTGAAGCAGAGAAGCGACACGGTTTTCAAGCATGCATTTCACTTCCAGGTTTATCCACGGAGATTATAGATAAATGAAAGTGTTCGAGCAGATACCCCGTACCGAATGATGAATATTAGTTGACCAAATCATACCGTGCCTCGAGCCGTCGAGCGATGGCGAAATGCAGCGCATCAAGTAATATTCAAATAAATTTACTTCAAGTTCCAAATGGGGTACCAGCGATGCCTTTCGCTCCCTCGCCGTCCCTGGGTAGGAGGTGCGCCCGGAGATCGTTGAATTCAGTCGCGTTATAGGAATGCGCTCGGCCGATATCCCGACGCTTAAGGGTGCCAAGGTCGCGCCCAAGATGCCAAGCCCGCGCCCATCGTTTTGATCGACACGATGCAAGAGCTGACGTGGCGAAATTCTGGGAGGACACCGCGACCGACTGTGCCAAGAGAGCGCTCAGCTACTCGGATCACCGAAGGCCACGACAGTGTTGACGTGGCAGTATTGGGGGAGGCCCCTATGAGTCCCCGCGCCGACTACACCCCACTCCGTCTAGACGCAGAGCAGAGGGAGGAGATATGCAGACTATGTTCAAAGTGCAGTGGCTGTAAACCTTGCGTTCTAGAGACGCAGGGTAGCGATGGTCACTCAGAGGAACGACAGTTTTCTGCTTTCCATCAGCAAATTTATCAGTTCTTTTCTAAGCGCTTTTTGTCCCTTTTTTCTATTCACCTTTTTTTGCGCGCTTTTTGGTGGCTTCCGAACTTGCTTTTATTCTCTTACGGCCCTTTTCATCTTTTCATGACATTTTTCAGAAACTCAGCTAGAATTTGGGCTTCAACCCGAGAAACCGCATGGAGCAGTAACCAGTGACCCTCGGCGTTGTCGCTTCCCTGTTGAAACTCACTCTTGATTCCAGCCTTCCAGGGACGGGTAGTGATGGCCGGGTCGGGCTTCAAGCCCAAGCCCAGGCTTGGGTCGGGCTCAGCTTCTGAGCAGGCCCGCGACCCGGGCTTGGGCCCGGGTCTCTTTGAGTTAGCCCGAGTTCAAATTCTTCAAAGGAAGTCCACTTTTACTGAACCATCCTTGCTTAAATCTCAGGTTAAATCTGATTTCTACTTGAAAGAGACTTACTTCAAGTTGTCTATGTTCAACCATGAAACATAACAACTCCACATTTGATGGGTGTGCCGCATTCAGACTTGTGCTTCAAATGGCCCACCAGGACAGTAATTTTGGGAATTCCACAGTCTGCGAGGGGTCCCGTCGAGTGAGAAACCCGTTGTATAACGCTGAAGGAGTTTGAAAATTCACCATACAGTCACGGCAAAAAAACTTGCCCGAGCTCATTTTTTGACCCAATCACTTCAAATAAAATCCTGCCATAATGTTCTAGTGTTTTCATGAGCTTTTCCACAGTTTTCCCTATATCTCACCTCTGTCATTGACCCTGAATAAAATAAATAGGGGCATTCTGAAAAATCGAGTTTGCAGAATCATCATGTATGCAAAAATAGTGTATACAGCCTAAAAGTACTTGGGAAGGCGAGCATATTGAATTGTATTTCATGTGGATTGATGAGGATTTGAGCTCACACCGGAGCCCGCAAGTCGGTCATTTTGAGCAATTTTGGCCCATTTCTTGCCAAAGTCGCCGATTTGCACTGCACACTCTGAGTTCAAATCTCTATCAATCCATATGAAATAAAATGTCAATATGCTCGCCTTTCCAAGTACTTTTATGCTGTATACACTATTTTTGCATACATGATGATTCTGCAAACTCGATTTTTCAGAATGCCCCTATTTATTTTATTCGGGGTCAATGACAGAGGTGAAATATAGGGGAAACTGTGGAAAAGCTCATGAAAACACTAGAACATTATGGCAGGATTTTATTTGAAGTGATTTGGTCAAGAAATGAGCCTGGGCAAGTTTTTTTGCCGTGACTGTAGATCAGTTGGAAAAAATGCAGCCAAGCCCGGGCCTGAGCCCAAGCCCGACCCGACCTGGGCCCGACCCCCTAAGTCAGGTCGGGCTCAGGATTTTTCGAAGCCCAAGCCCGCCAAGACCCGACTCGCTGATCGCGTGTACTGGCGCGCGCGGGGCGGGCTTCAAGTGTAGGCCTGCGGACAGCCCCGGTGTACACTCCGCCGCCTGGCGTTGGGGCTCTGCTCCGCCTCACTCCCGCGCTGCCCACCCGCTGGGCTCATCTGCATCCAGCTCGGATGACATCAACAGCCAAGTCCAACTCGGACCCTCAAACAGCGACCCTGCCAGTGCGTTCCGCCATTCAAACTCCCGCTTCCGCCGTCTGGATGGTTGCCGGCGCCTCGTCGAATGACGAGGACCCCCGCCGCGCTTACTTCGAGCTCCGGAGCATGTACTCGGTGGGCTGGCCCGCCAGCCCGTGGCGTTGGCTTCGTTTCGAATTTCATACGCCCCTGCCCGGACATCGCCCTTGCTCGATGAACGGTACGCTTTTTCGGTGGGCAACGTTGTGGGGCGCGGCGCACGAGGAGCACGGGGGACTCACGACGACACGGCACGGCACATCTTCCTTGAGTGCCATTCGCGGCGCGCGGCGGCTTCGGCTCGCTGCTCAACTCGACTCAGACTACTCTGCGGCCGTCATGGTCATTTTTTCCCTTCTTGATCTCTTCGCGAGATTCATTCCCTTCCAATTCGGCGCGTGTTCTTTCGAAGGCATCTCCGGCGGTAAGCGTGCTCCTTGCAAATTCACACCTTGAGCTAATGTGTTCCTGTATCGTGCGCCGTGACCGCAATATGTGCGCTCGCGCCCGTCCTGTATATTTCGCGCCGTGTATTTATTCGCCCAATACATCCACTGTTCGCGGCATTCCTGCACGTATCGTCATTTCTGCAGTCCTTGAATGCCGCCAGTCGAGCTCATGAAGTGCATACCGCCGGACCCCTTCATCGTACGCTGCAAAGTGTTCAATGTTCACTGTTAAGTATCACTCTGCTCCGACCATATCAAGGGTGTTGATTCACCCTAAACTACCTAGTGGCGATGGGTATCGCGTCCGCATTATAGGAGTTCGAGGCATGGTACGCGGAAGGTCCTAGTTCGAAGGTTAGACAGCTCTGTCGCCTCGTCCTCCTCCACCCGAGACCCCATGTACCACAAGGACTCCTCGAGTGAAAGTACGACCTAGCGGCGAAGGGTGTCATTCACACCGACGTCGCATCGTTGAGCGGAAGTCTCTGGTTCGACTCCTGGCTAGTAGATATACATGGACACTACATCTCGCGCGAGAGTTCCTTGTTTGAATCAAGGATAGGTCATAATGTTGCGTTGGTAACCTTTTTCTGATGGCATTATTTGGGTCAACTGACAGTTTATATTGAGTCAAGACGGGGGTCGTTGCTATAGAAGGATGGCCTGGTAGCGAAAGTTATCGCGTCGGCACTCGAGGGTGGCATGGGGAGCCCTGGTTCGAATTCAAGTTGGGTCATATGCAGCTGGGCTTCCGAACTTTTTGGAACTCGACTCATAGCTCATCTTAGAGTCAAGGTAGGTTAAGCCTCAAAAAGGATGCCGAAGATGCGACAATTTTCTTACCACCTCGTTCAGGTATGCGCGCAGACCAAAAGTGGCGTCAATTTTGCACAGCTATTCGCGTACCTCTTGACAAGAGCTGATCAGAGAAGGATTTGAGAGTACGTTGAAGTTGAACTGTGGACGCGGTCTAGACTGCATCAATCACGGCAAACTCCGCCAGCATTGATCGATATTGATCCTCGATCACCGATCGGCCGAACGAAAGATGGCCTCTTCCCTTCTCTTCCTACGACCGCCCGGCGCGATGACTGCAAAGCTGCGATGCTCTGAGTACCAGTGGGTTTCCTGTGGATTTCAAGCTCAACGGGATCCGTTGTGTGGTGCGCTCGCTCCAGTGCCCATTATCATATATGGCCTACTGGCGCGCCAGCGAGGGACAAGCGTGAGTATCGTTATAGCGTCCGTCCCTGCCGTAACCATGCTCCCGTTCGCGCAGCTTTCATTTTTTCGTCTTGTCATACGACTTTTGTCTTTCCCCCTCGGCAGTAGAACCATCCGATTCCACCACAAGGACTCAATTAAAGGTTACGGTCAGACGTACGCATAAGTTATCACATAGCAGTGAGTGACATATCTAGAATATGAATTGCTGCCAGTCATTTCTTCCACTCGAAGGTTCATGGCATAAGGAGTCCGATCGGAGAGGCAATTGACATGACCGAGGTTGCGTAGACGCTTCAGCTGTTGCTATTTACTGAATAGGCTTTTGGAACTGGCCGCTCGATGCCCGGTCAATTTTGATTCCATTGATAGTTGCATGTTTCAGGCACATCTCCCTCTTTAAAAAATTACGTGTCTGTCTGTCTGGGATCGTTTTACAATATTTTCCTGCAAAGTCTTCATATCCCGATGTGGAGGAAAACCCCACTGGCATACGACATCCAACGCATGATACTAGCGGCCAACAAATATCATCTAGAATTTACCGGACTCTCTATCTCAAAAGATTTCAGCTCCAAATACCGATCTGGAACCATATAGCCCTCAACGAACCGAAATTTGACAGAATCCGCCGGAAAGATGCAGTGAAATGCTTGCTAAAGAATCACCACGTTCGAAGTGTGGCAGACACAGTAAAAATTGCAGGGCGTAGAACTACGCTTCAGAGACAGCCACATGTTGTCAACCCATCCGGAATAGGCCGGAGAAATTGTGGATGCCCACTGTGTCGACGGGACCGGGCTGAGTACGGGTGTGAGAATCCCGGCGAATGTGTTGAGGCTGCTAAAGCCTTGCTTGAATGCCTCCCACCCAAATGGAACCCCACCATTGAGAACATCGATGCGTCCCAGTCCCTCGCGTTGCCCGAAGAGGATACAAGCAATTTCCGTGACTCAGTCGAACAACCTGTGGAACTAGATTTCAACCCAAACCTCCTTCTGACCAACTTCTCCCACGGGTTTCGAATTTTTGCATCTGAAGACCACACAACTCAAGTCCCAGCAACGCGCTACAAGTTGCCACAGCCGGATTCGGCCATGTATGATGTGTATATCCATACAAAAATCAAGTATCCAGGCCAGGTCGATCCGGAGATGCATGTTACACTACTGATTGACACCAAGGTTGAAACAGATGTTGCGACAAAACTTTCGTTGCTCCTCACATTCACTGACACGAAAATTCAACCTTCATTCAGCACCGCAATTCTTGGTGGATTGTTATATATTGCACGAGAACTCCCTCAAGACATTCCACTTAATATCAAATGCTCCTCGAGCTTCTTGAGCAAAGCCCTCGTAACAGATCGCATTCAGACCGAGAATAACCCGCTTGACTCCAATTATGACGTGATAAAATCTGTGGTTTCCACGTTGCAGGAGAGATCCGGTCGAACCTGCTTTCAGAAGGTGGAAACCAACCTAGCAGCAGAACTATTCACGCTGACTCCGACTCCAATATCCCTGGACATACAACCCGACCTCATGTTTACGAATCCGGGAATCCTACTACAGCATGGAAGCCAACGCATGTTCACGAAAATAATCAGATCTATGCGGGATAGCCCTACGCGGAAGGCAGCAACTTACAATCTGGAACGTATCCGTTGCTGCATTGATGAGACGTTCGGATATCAACCAACTGATAGCGCCATTTGGACCTCGATCAGATCCAGAAATATCCACAGGACTGACACGGAATTTCCTGTGGAAATGTATGCACAACATTTACCGTGTTGGTTCATTCTGGGATCACATACCTAACCTCGAAATGTTGGGCCAATGCCCATTTTGTCGAGTGCCCGAGTCACTTGAACACATAATGTTGGAATGTGATGCTCCTGACCAGCAGCAAGTGTGGCGACTAACTGAGACCCTTTGGAAGTTCAGATACGCGGTGTGGCCAAAGTTAAACTGGGGGCTGATTCTAGGTTGCGGACTTGCCAGATTCAAATCCGTGAAGGGCAAAATATCACCTGCCCAGAATCGTTTTTTCTGCATGATCATCTCAACGTCAATGAGGCTGATATGGAACTTGAGAAACCAAAGAGTTTTTGAGACATATACTGCGGCGTTGGAAACCGAAATTCGAAATCGCTGGCTGTCACTGATCAACGACACCCGGAATAGAGACAAGCTACTCGTGAATCGAGCACGATTCGGTTCTCTTGCAATTAAAAGGCAATTGGTGCTTAACACCTGGAGTGGAACACCCCTTGATGAAGATTCCCTGCCGGATGACTGGACAAGATCAAAGGGGGTTTTAGTGGGTATACGGCCCGTTCCTCGGAAAATTGGAGTAGGTTAACGCGATGGCCAGAGTCCCACACGAAGGCTTATTACCTGTGCGTAACGGCATTTCCTCCTGGACACACTTCCCCGGCTAATATTGGTAAATCCCAATTAAACCAGCGGATACGCTTGGAATGCATTGCAGACTGAGTTGTATTATTCTAAACGCTCAAAAAAAAAAAAAAAAGTGTCTGTCTGTCTGAAGCCTTTAAACTCCGACGATCACTTGACCCTGAGATTCCACCGAGGCCGGCCCTAAAGTCAACTCTGGGATTAAAGGCAACCTTATTTATTCTGTGGGCAGCTTCACTATGCAAGGAATTTATCAGCAACTTCTTCTGAGTACACAACCTTCTGCAGATTCAGCAAAGATTCAAGATCCGGATTCATTGTTCAGCCGAAGTGGTACAACATCGCGAGGTACGAGTGACATTTGTTGTAGTGCCTGTTTATAAGAGACTACGAAGTGGTGGGGTGCGGAGCGCCCCACCGCGCTATTAAGCGGAGATTTCTGAGTTTAAAAACGTAACGATGGCGTTGGGCCCACGAGCCCGGCTACGCCTCCCCGTGTGGTCTACTTCATAAACTTGAGGAACCTCTGGATTCATTTTTCTTGGCTCACGAAGGCGAGAGTGAGGATAGAAGCGATGCGGGGCAGGTTCATACTAGTGCGGGCACTCAGGCGCTGGGATTCGTCTGTTCTTGGATGAGAATTCTGGATCACATTTTACTTGCGCACTCATCTTCAGGAATTCTCCGAGCCGTCTGGTATCTCCTCTGCCTCTCACGGCATATTTCTGTGCCGAACGTTGGCATGTTTCCCCCTTGAGCAGCTAATGTAGATTTTAGTGCAGGGCTCCGTCCGTCGCCGCAGCGTTCCCGTCTCTTTCCTTAAATTATATTGACCATACGTAAATTACACAACCGACAGACATCATCGGTTTGCCGTCCTTCTGGCCCGTGATCCCTCACGTTTTTTTATCTCAGGTTCTATCCGTGCCTGCCTGGTCCCCCTCGCTACTTGGTCTGTCTAAATTGTCTTGGCAATGCCATAAACTATTCAACTGGCGGTCTTGGACGGATCTCTAGATCTCCTCAGTAGCCTTTGACGTCCTTCTAGATTTGTCTCACTCCTTCAGTTAGTCCGTGGAACAGAGTATACAATTACGACGGATCTAATATCACACCGGACCACTCTACTTAGTAACCTTCGCGGACGACGCGTACTAAATGGGGTGAAAAAAAACACACGTAGTCCTACCAGGAGGCATGATAAAACATGTCGTTACTCCTCAACTCGCCGTTGCAGGGATTCCAAGAAGGGTTACCAGGTCCCCAGGCGACATGACCCGGGATCCCGCCTGCGGAGGTCTCAGAGCTGAACAGGAAATGAACCGGAAATGAGCAAAGCGGTTGCGTACAAAAATGGAGACGCACTTGATATATGGTCCGGGTCTCGCGATCACCCATATGCCCTCCTCTTTAGCTGCGTCGAAGAAGGGTTGAAAGTCGTTGATCCCCATCAGGTCAACTTCGCCAGGACGCGGGTTCGTCAGCCCCCAGTGGAAGTAGACGGAAATAGCGTAAGCCCAGCAGACTTGGCTTTCTGGACGATCTCCCGCCAAAGTGATGGCTCAGGGAGTCGCCACATGTGGAACTCGCCAGGCTGAATGAAAGTACGGTTACCGAGGATGAAGAAGCTGTAGTCGTCCCATTCTACAGCGTCTGTTAGACCATTATTTGTCCTGGAGAGTCTGGAGGGTGGTGGGCGGGCGGGCTTGCCAACTGACCCCCAACAAGGAGGGTAGTCATCAAAAAGAACATGCAGATATGCATTGGCACTAGCATCGTGCATTACTCGAAGAGGGGGAGTTTTGGGGAGGTGGACGTGCATCCGTGGCGCGTAACGCGATGGATGAAATATTGGGCAACCCATGACTTCTAAGAAGGAAGAATCATAAGGCAGCGAAGTCTTGCCCCCGGCCCGGACCGCCTAGACAATCCAATGAAATAGAGTATTGAACAACTTATGAACTGAAGATAACTTGGTGTGGACTGACAGGTTCAGTGACTTGAGTCCCTTGGTGGAAAAATATGCACTAAACTTGAATTCAATGGTACATCGAGCAGTTCTTCACTGGGACAAGTTAGAGATGGCTTAAGAAGTCAGAGGCACAGCATGAATCCTGGTCATTTTCCTTACGGCCCAAGTTCTACATCTATAGATAAATTAGCAGGAGCGTTGCTGCCAGGAAGTTGTACGGTTAAGGGAAACAGTCATGTTTGACATGCAGATTTGCGGGTCCTCTCGAATACTCGCTCTTCAAAGCTTCTTTATCAGCGGGTTTAAGTGAGAGACGAGATTATCCAGTTCCTGTTCCACTTCAAGGTGGATTAGAGATAACCTGGCACTCGGCCGAGGCGTTTATCTGGCCTGCACTGGTTGAGCAATTCAAGTTTATCAGTGAGAAATTTGGTGAAAAATGTTTTAAATTTTTCAGAAGTTTTTTTGCTGAAAAAGTAGGTGAAAAACTCAAAAGGTTCTCAGTACTTTTTTCACTCAGAAAGAAGGTGAAAAATGTGAAACAAAAGTGGTGTTTTCTTTGGAAGTTTTTCAGTGAGAAATCTGGTGAAGATGTTTTAAATTTTTCAGGAGTTTTCTCGGCAAAAAAGTAGGTGAAGAACTTAAAACTTTTTCAGCACTTTTTCACTTGGAAAGACGGTGAAAAATGCGAAACAAACTTGATGCTTTCTTTTGAAAGATTTTCATCTGCTAATTCATACATGTTTTTGGGCGAAACCCAAGGTGAAAAACTTGAAACTTCCTTCTTCAAAAATTTCACCACATTTTGCACTGATAAAGAGACAATCAAATATGAAAAAAGATGTGATGAAAAGTGATGAAAAACTTAAAATGCAGGTTACAAGTTTCTCAACATTTTTGCCAGTGATTTATTTTCACATTTCCAACTGATAAGTTTGTACACCATTTGTGTGGAGAAAAATTAGGTGCAAAACTTGAATCAAGTTGGTTCAAATATGTTTCAAGTTATACAGGTGAGGTGAGGTGTTCCAATTGTTTTTTGCGGGAAGTGGAGAACCCTTTTCAGCTGAAGGTTTACAACTTTTTCACATGTCATCCACTACTACAATACTGTGAATTTGAAATCCGTCCAGGAAACATGCCAAATGGCTGTTTCAGCGAGTATATATATATTCAATTTTCTCTCTGAGCAATTCAGGGTGGCTTTTGGATGTGGGTATCATTTTGATGGCAATTGGGTCTAGAATTCATGCCACCCACTACAATACTGTGAATTTGAAATCTGTCCAGGAAACATGCCAAATGGCTGTTTCAGCAAGTATTCAATTCCCACTGCAAGCAATCCAGGGTAGATATTGGCTGTGAGTGTGATTTGTGATGCATTTGTGTCTAGGGAATGCATGTGACCTACTGGCGGATCCATGCCACCCACTGCAACACTCCAAATTCAAATACTTACAGAAAATAGGTGTTCCAGCAAGTATTTAATTTCCGCCGCAAGCAATCCAGGGTATATGTTGGCTGTGAGGGTGATTTCGGATGAGCATAGATCCAGGGGATGCATGTCACCTACTTACAGACCCATGCCACCCACTAGACCATTCTGAATTTGTAATCCATCCAGGAAATATGCCAAATGGCTGTTTCAGCGAGTATTCAATTTCTGCTGCAAGCAAGCTAGGGTATATGTTGGCTGTGAGGTTGATTTCCAATGAAGTTAGGTTCAGGGAATCCATGCCACCTACTTACACATCCATGCCAACTGCTAGAACACTCTGAATTTGAAATGTGTTATGGCAGGTCGAGCCAGTATTCAATTTCCACTGGGAGCAATCGGAGTTGAATTTTATCTGAGTGCCATCAAGAATGCATTTGAGTCCAGGAAACACATCCCACCTACTCGCGGAACCCTGCACGCCCACGTCACACTCTCAGGAGAAAGTCTGTTTAAAACACCAAAATGGCTGGTAGAGCCAGTATCCAATTTTCGCTGTGAGCAATCCAAATTGGATTTTGTACCTGGGTGCCATGGAGAATGCAGTTGATTCTGGGGACACATCGCGGCCACTTGTGGAACCCTGCATGCCCCCGTTACACTTTCAGGAGAAAATCTCCGTGAAATGGCCCAAAATGGTGGTTCGAGCTGGTATTCAATTTCGGCTGGGAGCAATCTGAGTTGAATTTTGTATCTGAGTGCCATAGGAAATGCATTTGAGTCCAGGGAGCACATCCTGCCCATGCAAAGAACTCTGCACACCCTCGTTACGCTCTCAGGAAAAAATCTGTTTAAAACACCAAAATGGCAGTTCGAGCCAGTATCCAATTTCTGCTGGGGGAGCAACCCAAGTTGGATTTTTTATCTGAGTGCCATCAGAAATGTATGGGAGTCCAGGGAACACATCCCGCCCACTCGTGGAACCATGCATGCCCCTGTTACGCTCTCAGGAAAAAATCCACCCAGGAAATCACTCATAATCGGTCAGTATTCAATTTCCGCTGGGAGCAATCCAAGTTGTATTTTTTATCTGAGTGCCATCGGGAGTGCATTTGAGTCCAGACAGCACATCCCACCCACGTGCGGAACCATCCGAGCCACTGTTCCGCTCTTAATTCAAAATCCGCTTAAACAGCCAAAATGGCTGTTCAAGCGGGTATTCAATTTCCACTGGGAGCAATCCAGCTTGGATTTTGGATGTGAGGTCATAGTAAATGCATTTGAATCCAGGCAACAGATTCCACCCACTTGTGGAACCATGCAAGGTGCCGCGGGCTCTGAATTCAAAATCCGCCTAAGAAATGTGCCAAAATGGCTGTTTGAGCGGGTTTTCAATTTCTGCTGGAAGCAATCCAGCTTGGGTGTTGGATGTGAGTGTCATAGTCAATGCACTTGACTCCAGGCAACAGATTCCACCCACTTGCAGAGCCATGCAAGCCACTGTTCCTCTCAATTCAAAATTCGCTTAAACGGCCAAAATGGCTGTTTGTGCGAATATTCAATTTCCGCTGGGAGCAATCCAGCTTGGAATTTGGATGTGAGTGTCATAGACTGAATCTGAACCTAATCTAATTTCTATTTACCCTGTACCCGGCCTTAAGGGCTGCCCGGCAGTACACTGGGTATAACCTAGTCACAGGGGAAGAATAAGTAATGCTATCAGGGTTGTTTGGAGAGACAATTATACGTAAGAGAATGCAAGAGGAATAACAGGCAAAAAAGGTGGGGGAACATTGTCCAATACCTATGCCGGAGGTGATTCAGGGGAGGGATATGATGAGAGGGGGGTATATACAATGTAACGAGGCGATGAAAAGGAAGAAGATGAAACACTCATCTAAATCTACAAGTATCGGTAATATTTTTTGTGACGGGTTTGAAGAGTTGCGGGTGGTTCAGCAGAGAGCAGACTGTTGGACATCGCCAGCGCCCAAAAGTCCCGCGCTATACGGGGCATGTTGAAGAGGCGGGCACAGATGTTCCCATGGGGGGCAGTGGAGGAGGAAATGAGACCTACTCGTCATCACAAAATGTGATCGGACATTCGCCTATTGCAGCGGAATTTTGTAGAATATTTTAGGTCTGATCCCCTACAGAGGTTCTTCTGGATGTATTTGCACCCTCCAGACTGAAACCGACGTCCAAAATGATTTTTATGCTCTCTGTAGATCAATTGTTCAGGAAGACTTGTTTTTTACTACATCTGCTAAAAATTGGTCTGTACGGCTGGGTCTGCAGGCATGGATAGGGTTTGCAGGTGTCAAGATTGTTCCTTGGAATATGGTGAACACACTCTGTGACTTAGAACTCAAGGAAAGCTAATGGATACTCGTCATCATCAAAAGTAAATATCTATCAATGCATTGTGTCATAGCACGTGCACGAACTTCAACCACCAACCAGCATATGGCCCGCCATAAAAACGACCCCCAACTCGACTCTCTTCACAAGAATCGGTTCATAGGAGCAGTCCAGAGCTATAGAAATGTCACGCGTGCCGCTCGAGACCACGGCATAAAACAATCGACTGCCCAAAAGCTCTGGGAAAAATTCCGGGACACTGGCTCGACGGCCAATCGCCCTCGGAGTGGACGTCCAGCCACCTTCTCCACCCCGAGAAGTCTATCATCGTCAATTACGCCACAGAAAACCGCCGGAAGCCTTTTCGCGACATCGGCAATGAAACCACACCACGCGTCAGTGACAGCACAATTCGGCGGGTCTTGGCCAACGAAGGCTACCATAGACACGTCGCCAGGAAGGTTCCTTACCGCTCAGCCACTGTCAAGCAAAACGGCTTGCATGGGCCCTGGAACAGTCCAAAACGCGGTCAGCCAAATCTTGGCATGACATCGCCTGGTCCGATGAGGCTTACGTCTGCCTTGACGACAAAAAAGGCCGTGTGTGGGTCACCCGCAAGCCCGGGGAGGAGCTCCTGGATGAGTGCTGTGTGACTGTTGTGCCGCAGAGCCCCGTACGACTCATGGTTTGGGGAATTGTGATGAAAGGTGCAAAGGGACCCTTGGTGGTTCTCGAGTATCCCGGCGGCCGTGGTGGTGGTATGACGGCCCAACGGTACATCGATCAGGTACTTGAGGGACCTCTCTTGGAGTTCTACAACAGTAGAAAGCGGAGGCACCCCGGGTTTCGCTTCCAGCAGGACGGTGCGGCAGCGCATCGCGCCAAGGTCACCAAGGCCTGGCTTGCCGAACATGACATCCCCATTTTCCTGCATCCTCCGACTTCTCCCGATGTTTCACCCATCGAATGTGTTTGGCACATTCTCAAGACCCACCTCCGTGATTACCAGCCTCCCCAATTTTCGTGGTGTGGGAGAAAATCACCTGTCAAGAAATCGATCAAGTTATCGACCGCATGCCGGCCGTTGTTGAAGCTGTAACTGAGGCAAAGGGTGGCCATACATCCTACTGAATGTGTTCATGTACTTTAGCTTGGAAAATACTACATATTGTGGCCTATAATGGCCGATTGATATTTACTTTTGATGACAACGAGTACTTGTAAACAGCACATTTTCTGTGGTGAGGCATGCCTGCATAGCACGTGCTCAGGCTGCTCTTCAGTTGAGCCCACAAAACAGAACCTTGAATAGCTTAAGTTTGTTCAAATTGTTACAGGAACACACCCGAGGGATTGTTAAATACATCTATGGCACTTTAAATCCCCAATTACCATCTGAATCACTCCCTCAACAATGAATTGTATAATTCTGCAGATAACACTGCAGCACATTTTTAAGCAGGAATTTATGTCACAATCACAACCTGACTATTCTGAAATCTCCCAAAGATATCTGTTTCCATATCTATAGGTATCCCACTTTGAATCCAGGCTCCCCATATTTTTTTCAGGAACTTTCTTTCGAGTGTCTGATGGAATCTCATCATTAACACATGGCTTGCTGATCTTTTCTTGGCTCTAGACAGCAATAATGGGTCAATCCACCTAAAACAAGTCATGCAGTCTGCAGCTAATATCTCTAGGTATTCGATGTTGAGATCTAGTTGAGCTCAGTGCATGTGATCTGACACTATGAATCAATGTCCGGTCACTTTTTGTGATGATGAGTAGTTTCCCTTGCTACGCTGCAGCCATCACATGTGTGAGTGATGTATTTCCTCACCTCTAGATCTGTCTTTGAAGAAACATAACAAGAAAAAACATCAACCACCGGTATTTTGCTAATATATGTAGAAATTGCTTGTAGATGTGGAATATATTGCCTTGACTCAAATGGATTTACTATGACACTCATATTCCTCGCGCGAACAGCCATTTTGGCCGTTTAAGCGGATTTTGAACTGAGAGTGAAACAGGGGCTCGCATGGGTTTGCAAGGGAATGGAATGTGTTGCCTGGACCCAAATGCATTTACGATGACACTCATATTCAAAATCCAAGCTAGATCGCTCCCAGTGGAAATTGAATACCCGCTCGAACAGCCATTTTGACACATTTCTTGGGCGGATTTTGAATTCAGAGCCCCACGGTGCCTTGCATTGTTCCGCAAGTGGGTGGAATCTGTTGCCTGGGGTCAAGTGCATTTTTATGACACTCACATCCAAAATCCAAGGTGGATTGCTCCCAGCGGAAATTGAATACCCACTCGAACAGCCATTTTGGCACATTTCTTGGGCGGATTTTGAATTCAGCCCCACGGGCCTTGCATTGTTCCGCAAGTGGGTGGAATCTGTTGCCTGGGGTCA